>CAUYSK010075293.1:0-44741 GCA_963575035.1 Avahi laniger
GTGCTACGTGGATCCCTTTTCTCTCATCTCCCATTTATACTCCAAGGTTCCCCAGGAAACTGGGCTATAACAAAAAAGGGAAGTGGTTAAAAATAGCAAAATAAATGAGACAGAATAAATGTCAATCTAGGACAGGTGCAGGGGCTCATGCCTATAATTCCAGCACTTTGGAAGGCTGAGGCAGGAGGATCATTTGAGGCCAGGAGTTCAAGACCAGCCTAGGCAACACAGGGAGATCCCCATCTCTACCAAAATGATGATAATGATAATAATAATAATAATAATAATAATAATAATAAGAATAAGAAGCAGGCAGGGAAGAATGTGCCTATAGTTCCAGCTAGTTTGGAGGCTGAGGCAGGAGGATCACTTGAGCCCAGGAGTTTGGGGTTGCAATGAGCTGTGATCACATTGCTGCACTCCAGCCTGGGTGACAGAGTGAGACCCTGTTTCCTCATCTGTAGAATGGAGATAAATAATAATAGTACCTTTCTCATAAAAATTGGTATAAGATTAAGTGAAATATTATGCGAAATAATGTTAGGTATAGTTAGTATAACATTTGATACAGTATCCTGGAAGCAGAAGGACCATGTCGTCATGTCTGTTTTTATCTCAGTATCTCCTGAATACTGAGAAAACACCTGACATGTAGTAGCTGCTCAATGTAAATTAATTAAACTCAACTGAACTGTTTATCACGTGTATGCTCAGGGCGCCTGTGTTAGGATACACTGATTGCTGTAAGTTGCCATCCCCAAATCTCAGTGGCTTGAAGCTGCGGTCCCCAAACCCCGGGCCTCTGACCGGTGCCAGGCCCCAGAGCTCCTTCAGACCCCCCTCCTTCACCCCCAGTCCATGGAAAAATTATCTTCCATGAAAAAGGTCCCTGGTGCCAAAAAGGTTGGGGACGGCTGGCTTAAAGGATAGAAGATTATTTCTAGTTCGTGTCATGCTCTGGTCAGCCAGAAGTTGTCGGGCTCTGCCCCGCGAGCTCACGCAGGGCCCCAGGCTCCGTCCATCTTGTGTTTCTTCCATTCCCTGGGGCCACGGAGATCTCTCCTAGATTTTATTTTTTTCTTTTTCCTTTTTTTTTTTGAGACACAGTCCAGCTCTGCTGCCTGAACGAGAGTGCAGTGGCATCATCATAGCTCACTGCAGCCTCAAACTCCTGGCCTCAAGCGATCCTCCTGCCTCAGCCTCCCAAGTAGCTGGGACTACAGGTGCACACCACCACACCCAGCTCATTTTTCTATTTTTTGTAGAGACTGGATCTTACTCTTGCTCAGGCTGGTCTCAAACTCCTGAGCTAAAGCGATCCTCCCGCCCCGGTCTCCCAGAGTGCTGGGATTACAGGCGGGAGTCACCGCACCTGGCTGGACCCCAGAGTTTTTGACATGAGCAATGGAAAGGATGGATTTGCCGTGAACTGAGATGCGGAAGGGCTGAGGAGGGGGCCGGATTAGAAGCTCAGCTGTGGACGTGCTAAGCAGGAGCTGCTGCCTACTAATGGGTAGAGATGTGGCACTGGCCGTCCAGTAATTGGAGTCTAAAATTCAGGGAAGAGAAGTCAGAGCTGGAGATTACAAACGCAGGAGTCATCAGCTTGGAGAGGCTACTTAAAGCTATAACACCAGGTGAGGGAATGGATATAAAAGAGCATCCAGGACTGAGCTAGGCGCGGCCTCTCTGTCATTAGGAGGTTGGGGAAATGAGGAGGAAACAGCAAAGGATGGTTCTTTTGCTGCCGTGCAAGAAAAGCGTTAAGGCAGTCAGAGTACAAGGGAATGATCGACCATGTCGATGGATGCCAATGGGTCAACTCAAATAAAGGGTGTGACTCGACCATTGGATTTAGCGCCGTGAAGGTCTTTGGTGACTCCAGCCAGAGCCGCTTAGACAAAGAGGTAAAGGCAAGAGGCTATTGGAAGTATTATTAACAGCTCTTTTGAAAAGTTTCACTGTGGCCGGCACAGTGGCTTCCTCCTATAATCCCAGCCCTTTCGGAGGCTGAAGTGGGAAAATCACTTGAGGCCAGGAGTTTGAGACCCACCTGGACAACATAGCAAGACCCCATCTCTACAAAAAATTTTTACAATTTTAAAATAAAGAGTTATTTGCTACCCTTAAATGATATTTGTACCCCCTTAATACTTTAAAATTCATAATAATAATAATATATTAAAATAAAGAAAAGGAAGACTAACATTTGATAAAAAAAACAAAGAGTTCTGCTGTGAAGGGTAGAGAGAAAGAAATGGGATATTTAGTTAGCAAGTAGGGGAAGTGGAATTCAGAGGTTTGTTACTTTTTCTTTTTAATGTGAGAGCCAGCAGCAGATCTTAATGCTGATGTGGAATAACCCATTAGGGATGAAAAACACGATGATGTCTGAGAAGGAAGAGAAGGTTGTCAGGAGAGACATCTCTCCGTGGATGGGAGGCGATGGCATTTGGTGTGCAAGGAGAAGGCTTTGTTTGAAATCGGAGCACACCCTGTCATCTGCACAAACAGGAGAAAGGCACTAAGCGGGTATACATGCTAGGGGCAGGCAGTGAATGTACCGGTGGGTGCTCGTGGAAGTTCTGTTCTAATGTTTTTATATTTTTATAGTTTATCAACTATATAGGCTCAGGAGCAACAAGCTCTAATTTATTCAATAATTATTTGGGGGGCATGAGCTCTGTAGGAGGCATTGCGCTAGATGCTGAAGGTACAGACACCAGCAAGGACACAGCTAAGTGCCTGCTCTGTTTGTGTTTTGTTTTGTTTTGAGACAGGGTATTGCTCTGTTGCCCTGGGTAGAGGGCAGCGGCGTCAGCCTGGCTCACAGCAACCTGGAACTCCCGGGCTCAAGCAATTCTCCCACCTCAGCCTCCTGAGCAGCTGGGACTCCAGGCGTGAGGCACCGTGCCCGGCTAATTTTCCTATTTTTTGTAGAGACGGGGTCTTGCCCTTGCTCAGGCTGGTCTCGGACTCCTGCTCCGCGCCACGCACAAGCCCATCCCGACCCCACATCCAGCACTGCACCGTTCCAGAAAGCAAAGTTCCTCCGCAGAGTCGAGATTGTATCAATGGACCTGTCTCCATGGCGACAGTCATGAATGAGCCAGGCGCGGTAACCCCGGAGATGGCGTGAATGAGAAGTGGCCCGTTGCCACGGAGACGTGCTGAATGCAAGGCCCCCACTAGCAGGGGTACGTCACGGAGACGGAACAGCCAGCATGAGGTCTCTGTGTCTATTTTCAACCCGGAGTTACAAAAATACATTTTAATAAAGCTCGCGATCTGTGTCCTTCATTGTCCCTCCCTCCTATCCCATTCTTCACCCTTCAGCCCGCAGCTCAACCCCGACTCGCCAGGTGTCCTTCGAACCCCTCGAGGACGCCCTTGGGGCTGTTCATTTCCAACACACCCCCCTCCCTGGGGCTGAGATGAGACTTCCTTCAGCCAACCACCGTCTTGCCTTTCGGGACCAACAATATCCTCAAAAGCCAGCCACGAGCCGATGGGAAGAAAACGAACTACGTTCTTTGGGGCAAGAATGGCTGCTAAATCGTAGACAGACCCAGCTCGCCCCTGAGAGAGTTCTCGCCCACATTGGGCAGACCAGCTCTCCATCAAGAAGCTGACGTAGCACCCCACACGCTCAGTGGCATGATCTTGTCACGCCGGTGATGTTGGACATGCACCCTCAGCGCCACGTGGAAGGAATTTGTGAAAGCCCAGGACTCACCTGATTAGGAAGGTATCTTAGAAGAAGTTGGAATCTCTGAAACTTACTGGAGTTCCTTGTATCCTGCTCAAAGAGTATTCCTACATTCATTTCTTCATTCCTTGGTTCTTTTGCTTACTCGGCCACACATTTTAAGCATTATTGTAGCAAAGAGCTGGAAATAACTCAAGTGTCCATCGCTGAGATCTGTTAAATAAGTTATGGTACATCCATTCATTGGCGTGTTTTATAAAGGCATTAAAAAAGAAAGAAACACATCTCTGGGTGTCAGTAAGATCTAGCGCTTGTAGACTACCTACTGTATACAAGGTACTGCTCTAAATTAAATCCTCTAAGCCTTATAACAAGAGTGAGAGGTGGATTCTTTCATATCCCCATTTTACAGATGAGAAAAATAAGAATCTCTATATCCAAGATACATTGTCAGGTGAAAAAAGCAAGATTTGGAATGGTGCTACCATTTTCTTGTAAAAGCGTAGAGTATCTCTGGAAGGGTCCATAAGCAATTAATGACTGTATTTGCCTCTGTAAAGGGAACCCTGAAAGGCTTGGAGGTCGGTGTGGAGAGAAAACTTACTTTCCATGGTAAATGCTCTGTGTTTTTTCTGGATTTTGTACTGTCTTCCACAAAACCAAACAGAAAATGGTCATTAAGGGCATAGTGTGCGCCAGGCACTCCTAGAGTCTAAAAAAAAAATGGGGGAACAGAATATTTTACCTACTGAGGAAGATGAGGCACAGAAAAGTGGAGTGGGCTTGCCCAGGTGACGAGGTTGGATACAGGATTTATGCAGGAAACAGCGCGTGACTGCGGCTGCGTGTGTGTGTGTGGCTATGTGTGTGCACCGCGTGGGCATGTTTGTGTGTGTGTGCATGAGCTTGTGTGTTGGGAGACGGAAGTGGCAAGAGAGGAACCTACAGAAGGTCCTCAGGGACCAGCCCATGTTTTGTGGGTTTGGACTTTCTCCTGAAGGGACAAGGGAGCCATAGAAGGCTTTAGACAAGGGGTGGTTGTGATTAGATTTTTATTTAGAAGATTTACTCTAGCCAAAGGGTGGTGGCCCAGACTGCAGGTATGTTTGAAGGACTCCTGCTGCCCTGGTTTGCGGAGATCCTCCCACACTTTCTGCCCAGCACAGTGTCAAGAGGCGCATTGGGTACGAAGGACTTCTGCCAAGCTGGACAGACCCACTCTGGGGTTGGCAGTACACATGGATGTATCAGCCCCTTGTCCAGCTCAAACCCGGAATTGAAGCTGTCCCCTTAATGTTGGGGATCAGATTCCCTTTTCGGGCAATTCTAAAGTCCCAGTGATGCTGACGTGGGCAGCGTGGATGAATCCTGACTCGGCCACCTTGCAGCTATCTGACCTGGGCCAGTCAGAAAAACCCCTCTATGCCTCAGTTTCCTCATCTGCAATATGGGACCAGTCATAGCCAACCTCGGTACATATTAAAATGCACAGAACATCATTATAACCGTGAGGATGGTGAGGGTGCTATATGCCAGGCCACCTGGGCTTGCACCAGCTCCCTGTCTTGCAAGCTGTGTGACTTGGGGCAGATTCCCAAACCTCTCTGAACCTCATTAGTTTCATCTGTTCAGTGGGGTTAATAACACTCCTACTGAGTGTAACTCCTATAGAGTTACGGAGAGAATTGATCGAACTCATGCACACAAAGCTCTTAGGACAGCGCCTGGCTCCTTGCACATGCCCAGTAATATTAGAGACTTGAGAATATCAATAATACATCACTACTAGTAATAATATCATCTTCCTCATCGCCGCTACATTACGAAAGTTCTCTTGCCCGCTGCCCTGCAGCTTTGCCCGTTTCTTGGAAAAACATTCTTCCACACTCTTCCCCTCAGGGTGGTCACATTCAGCATCACGCCCCACCCCGGGGATCAGTTAGCTCATTTCCGGGAAGCAAGTTGGAGTCGTACGTGCCTTGCAGGGGCGTGGGCGACGTCTGGGCGACGTCTGGGCGACGCCAGACCCTTTGGCCTGGCGGGTGGAGGGCGTGGAGAGTGCAGCCCCGGGGTTTTTCCTCCCTGCCCACCTCAGCTCCGCTGTGAGCCACTTTCTGTCCTGATCGGGGCAGCCTGGGCCACTTGCCACCTCGGCTTTCGCGAGGAGGAGGGAGCCGCCTTTTCAGTGGAATGGCTCTAAGCACACACCGCTGCCGTTATTAAGAGGCAACAATCGGCTCAAGTGTCAGCCGAAGAAGCTTGTCCTTAAAATTAGCAGGAGTCATCGGAAGGCCGCTGTTAGCTCTTTCGACTCGAACACCCCTTCCGCCAGGCGGCGTGCAACCGAACACAGCGCGGGGGTCAGCCCTCCCTTTGGGTGGCCTGCCCCACGCTCTCGAGCTCCAGGTGGGAACTGTGATCATTATTTCCCTAACAGACGCTTTTATAGCAGCGCTAGCAATGAACCTTGTTACTAATGTGTGCGTGTGTGCCTGTGAACCTGTTTTATAGATGATAAGACTGCGGCACAGAGAGGTTAAGTTATTGCCCCAAGATCACACAGCTGATGGGTGGAGAGGCCAAGATTGAGCATGTGTACCTCTCCATCCTCATAAAGGTCTCCAGTCAATTTTGTGAGCCTGACCCTGACCCTGTCCACACACAAACACAGTTTTTATTTTTCAAACAAAATTGAACAAGCAGCTTCGCTGTAGGTTCCCCTAACGCTTGTCCAGGATTAGTCAACTCTACGATGTGGGCCCGGGCAAAACGAAGTCTTAGAGGGCCTGCTAGACCCAGGGACCAGACAATCTGGGTTCAAATCCTGGCTCTCCCACTTTCTGGCTGAGGGTCCTCATCTGTTAAATGGGAATAATCTATTTAGCACCTACTGTGTAGCTGGGACTGTTATAGGTGGTGGGGAGAATTTGTGGCCCTCAAAATCCAGCTGGGGAGGGAGGGGACCCCTAAACATTAGCAACGGTGTGTTAGCACGTAGGAAGTCCTATGGAAAAACAATTGTAAAGTTGGGTAAAGGGAGTTCGGAGTGTTGGGTTCAAATCCCGGCTCTCCCACTTTCTGGGGAACAGGGTACGTCATTAGATGGGGTGGTCGGGGCAGGCCTCATTGGGAAAGTGACATTCAGGCAGGTGACCTTGATGCTGGCACACACTGCTGCTATTTGGTGGCACCGATGTGAGTTTGTATTTGACTTGGGGCGAGTCTCACTCACTCCCATCCTCCGGCCTGAGATCCAGACCTTGGCCAAGTGACCAGGATTCTCCGTTCTCTCTTCTTGTTCCCGCATCGCAGATCTTTACCAAGACGCTGGCCTGGGCAACCCTTCCCTTCCCCATCCCCACGGGGAGAGAGGACTTCTTTCCTGGCCTTATTTGCCAGGTCATAGGAAAGGTATGGGAGAGGATTCCGGGGTCATCTTGACACTGGTCAGATGTTGAGGAGGTGATTGTATCTGTCAGGAAAGAGGAAACGATACTGAGGGAAGAGTCTGTGTCACTTAACATCGGCTGCTATAACAACTAAAACCAACAAGCTCTGGCTTAAGATTTCTTACGTAAGAAATCAACTTCTAAAGCGCAGCTGGGGAGGCGTGGGATGGGGCGGGGCAGTGGGTGGCACGAGTGCGGCTCTGCTCCATGCAGTTACTCAGGGATCCAGGCTGACGGAGGCTTCCGGAAGGAAACATGTGGCTCCCAAAGTCGCTCTAAGAGCCCCCATCCAATCCGGCGACGGGAGACCGGAGTGGAGTGGGAGGTGCTTACAAGCCGGGCCAGGAATTGGTGAACCGCACGTCCGCCTGCATTCTATTGGCCAGAATTTAGTCACGTGTCCCCATCTAGCTGCAGGGGAGGCTGGGAAGTGCAGTCTCTGGCTACGGCTGCCATTTCCCTCCTGTGAATCTTCGATGGGAAGCTCACCAGGTGTGCACCGGAGATTCGGTCCACTTCCCACTCGTTCTGCAACTCACTCTGCGCCAGGCATTGTTCTGAGTACTTTAGGTATCGACCCACTTAACACAACAGCCCCACTCAGTGGGTGCTATTATTAGCCGTGTTTAGTAGTGAGCAAACAGAAGCCCAGAGCAGGTAAGTATCTTGCCCAGGGTCACACAGCTAGGAAGTGGCAGAGCTGGAATTCAATTCCACAAAATCTGGCTGCAGAGCCCCAAGTTTTGCATAAATTCATTGTAGTTAGAAGGAGGCAGAAGAGACCCAAAGTTGACTTTGGTCACTAAGGAACTGATCACTTGTAAAAAATAAGTCCCTACTCAAACATCCTGCCTCAGAGGTACCACAGCCCCCCTGGGTTCCAGATCAGGGTTTCTCGGCCGCAGCACCGTTGTCACTTGGGGCTGGGGCATCCTCCGTGGCAGGGGCTGTCGTCTGCACCGCAGGGTACAGAGCAGCTTCCGCAGCCTCGACCCACCCGATGCCAGCGGCACCTGCTCCCCAGCTGTGACAATCAGAGATGCCTCAAGACATTGCCAAATGTCCCCTGGGAGACGAAATCACCCCTAGCTGAAAGCCGCTGTTCTGGATGCCAAATATTATCCCACACTGTGGTGCAAGTCCAAGGCAAACTGACTTAAAAATTACCAACCTTGCAAAAAAAAAAAAAGGAAAAGAGGAAGATTTCATAAAGTCAGTGAGCGTGATGGTGGCAAGCTGCTGAAATCACACCCCCGGACACTAACAGATGGGACCTGGACAGTGTTCATCTAGTTAAAAACCGACAAGGACTGTGACGTTACAAGCTCCTCAGAAGAGAACGGTTAGGCTAGCAGAAGGGTCCGGACAGGGAAAATGGGCGAAAGCCCCTGAGAATCTGCAAATGACAGCCGTCCTCTTGAGAAGTCGCACTGCGGAAGTCCAGCGCGAAGTGTGCAACGTTATGTGCGAGCAGTCAGTTTGGTGGGAAGATGGAACGTGTGCACACGTGTGCATGCCCACCACAAACACGCGCCTGCTCGAGTGTGTGCACCAGCCACTGCGTGTCCTCAGCACTCCATAAGGGCACCTCCCCCAGCCAGTCTGGTCATCTTGCTTTTGGGGCTGACCCTACAGGTGAGGCAGGAAAAAAATTCTTACATTACATTTTTCCAGTGAATTATTTGCTAACTTCTAGTGTAAGCGCTGACTTTTTCATCTTTGCAACACTGTGAGTAGGGTTTTTTTTTTACTCTCCCCATTTTACAGATGAGGAAACTGAGGCTCAGTAAGATTGCCTACCTTTCCCAAGGCTCCACAGAGCCAGGATTCAGACTGAGCATCATGTTTTAAGGCAGCAGGCTATATATACAGCCGCCCTCTGCTGTGGGGCCCCCACTTCTGAAATCTTCTCCTCCCACACCCCCTCACGGTCCTTTCCCATTGACTAGAGGCAAAACAGCTTCCGACTCTCCCACTGTGTCCTGTGAAACATGACCAGGAAGTGTGAATTTAAAGGACAGCTTGGGCTTTGCAGGGAAAGCGAAGTGGAAAGAGAAGGGTGGAGATTCGAGGTTGTTTTTGGGGTGGTGGGGAGCCCGCCGTTGCTTGACGGGAGAAGGAAGGAGACTGCTGGGGGCTTGGATGCAACCTCGGGTACCAATGGTCTGTGCAAGGGCGGGACACAGTTGTGCCCGTTAGAGGACTTGACGGTTAGGCCTTAGGATGGCACTTTGGGGACGTTTTTCCTGCTGAGACAAAGAATAAAATAGCTCGGGTTCACTTAGCTCCTACTTTTCCAAGCCCTGTATCTATGTCTTCTGGGTGGTTTCTTCTTCTTCTTCTTCTTTTTTTTTTCCTTCTTCTCATTTTTGGATCCGGACTTCTGCTGACTCATCTCTCTGAGCGAGGAAGGAGGAAGTCAGAATTGCTCATTGACCGCTTTCTTTCTTTAGTGACTCAGCTGTGATTCACATTTTAATTAATGGAGGAGAAAAACCTGATCAGTCCTAAGGCATCTGTCCAATCACGCATAACTCCAGGCCGGTTATAATAATAATAATACCTGGGGAAAAAAAAAGTGGGGTGTCCTGAATTAAACCACGGCTCGCTTCTCCCGTTAATCCTGAGAACTACCGCCAGGCTCCCCGAACCACAGCGGCTAGTCCGAGCCCCGAGTGGCATCTCTGCAGAGTTAGTCTGAGGTCAGGACGAGAGATGGAGGCTCGAGCTCTCCTGGGATAGCAGAAGGATCATGGGAAAGTAATATCGTTTCCTGAGCTGGTCTTTGGCTATAATCCCAGCCTCCGGCCCGGCCTCCCCCACCCCCACCCTCCTCCTGGGGCCTGAAATTTGTCAGAGCCGATTGCAGAACCTTCTCACCGCCTCGCAGCTTCTGCACTTTTGTTTGCCCAGAGAACAAGAAAAGTCGAGCTCATCGTGATCTCTGCTCCCTGAACGCTTACCGTGCATCAGGTGGTGCACTCAGCACTTTTCATGAATGATCGCATTTAATCCTCACCCTGTCCACAAAAAGAAAGAGCTTTTATATAACCGTCCATCTTCCCTAGGAGGAAACTGAGGCTTGGCAACTTGCTCGTCATAGATAATCGGGCGGTGTATAAATTTAGCCCCTTCCCTCCCGAGAGCCAGAGCTCACATCAACTACACGCTCTCTGCCCTACATTCAGCCAGAATGAAAAATTGACGCTGACGGCTCTTTCAGTAAATACTCACGTATGGAGCCTTCCATGTGTCGGGCCCTGTTCTAGGCACTGGGGATCCGTCAGTGAACTGAAGAAACAAATCCGTGGCCTCATGGAACTGACATTTTAGCTGTGCACGTGTATTAATTACCGTGTATTAGACAAGCCAAAGTTCCTGTTCAGTGTATGAGATACGCTTGCTGCTATGACAAAGAACCCCAACACGTATGAGGGCTCAGACACAATAGAAATTTAGTTCTTGCACGTACAAAGCCCCAAAGGGGTATTCTTGACTGGCAGGCAGCTCTCTTACAAGCAGTAAGTCAGGGGCCCGGGTTCCTTCCATATTGTGGCTCCTCATTTTAAACCCATGGCTTCCAAGGTCTCCATGCTCCTCAGTGTCAAGCCACAGAGGAGAGTATTTGAGGAATGTTTCTGGGCCAGACCTGGAAGTAGCCCACGTGACTTCCACCTACCTTCCCCTGGCTGCAGCGTCCTCACGTGGCCATTGCTACGGCAAACCTGGGAAACGTCTAGCTGAGCGCCCTGGAGGCAGAGACAGACTCCAGTCTCTGCCTGGGTCCTCGCTGAGAATCAAGCTCCATTACAACCGCTGTAGCTTCAAGGGACGCTCCTGTCTTCTTCCAGCCACCTCCTCTGTTTCTTGGTCTTCCTGCTTTCAGGAATTGCTTTTGCCTTCCGATGGGATGAGGCAAGAATCTGGAAGAATGTCTTTGCCTGTAATTTGAGGTCTTATTTGAAAAAGGCAGTGGAATATCTCTGCCTCTCAGGGTGGAGAAACCTAGAATCTAATCCTGCTTCTCTAGAGACTTTGATCTTGGAAACGAGGGGAGCATAGGGACCCTCCGGTGGGCAGCCTTCACGGCCATCAATGCCACCTTGTACCAGTGACAGTCCCAACAGGGAAAGGAGCCAACTTCCCCTAGATGGCTCAGATGAAAACCATGTCATGAAGAGACTCCTTAAAGAGATGAAAAGCAGGTTAAGGAATAGAGGCCCTCGGAGGGATTGCCGTCAGACCAGGGCAGGAGCAGGGAAGCGGTACTCCAGCCTCTCTCCCTGCCGCCATCTTCCACCAGTACCGGAAGCCAGAGCGATGCATTCTGGGAGTTGTAGTCCAGGGGGGGTCCGCCTTGCAGGGCACAGAGCAGGCTGCAGGAGGGACCTGGCGGGCACCCAGGGAACAGCCAGCCTGCACCGGCACGTGACCGACTGCACGCCTCGGTTGCATAATCCACTCCATAATTCATCTGCAGAGCTGCATGGTACAGCAGAGTAGCCACTAGCCCCACGCGGCTATTTAAATATAAATGTGCACTCATTAAAATTTAACCGAATGAAAATTTCAGTTGCTGGGCCACGTTTCAAGTGCTCGTTAGCCATGCGTGGATGTCGGCTGCCATATTGGACAGATCAGAACAGAACGTTTCCATCCTCGCAGAAGGTTCTGGAGGCTGGCGTGGCCCTGCCGTGGTATAACCCGAGCCCACGCAGGTTATGAAATGGAGGAGAGAGGGGACAGCAAAGGGGACAGTTTCGAAGGCAGACGGAGCTGTGGGTTAGCAGGGAGGAGAGTCTCCAGACACAGGAGCAGAGGAGAAGCGGGAAGGTTGAGTGAGGCGCTGTGGTGGGTTGTGGGCTTCACTCCCCAGGGAAGAGCAGAGTCAAAGCTTTGGGTCAGGGTCAGCTCTGAAGTGGACCAACGCGCGATCTCAGACAAGACACCTGGCCGTCTGGAACCTTGGTCTTCGCATCAGTGAAGTGGGTGTGCCATGGCAACAGTGCCCATGAACAAGGCTTCGGAAGACTAGGACTGTAAGAAATGTTAGTTGTTGACCGGGTGCGGTGGCTCACGCCTGTAATCCCAGCACTCCGGAGGCCGAGGTGGGAGGATCGCTTGAGGTCAGGAGTTCGAGACCAGCCTGAGCAAGAGTGAGACCCCCGTCTCTACCAAAAATAGAAAGAAATTAATCGGACAACTAAAAATATATAGAAAAAATTGGCCGGGCATGGTGGCGCATGCCTGTAGTCCCAGTTACCCGGGAGGCGGAGGCAGGAGGATGGCTTGAGGCCAGGAGTTTGAGGCTGCTGTGAGCTAGGCTGATGCCACAGCACTCTAGCCCAGGTGACAGAGCAAGACTCTGTCTCCAAAACAATAAAAAAAGAAAAGAAACAAAAGGAAAAGAAACCTGTCACTGAGAGTCTGGAATGAGAAAAGGAGGAAGATGATGTTGTGACTTAGCCAGGTGGAGGTGAGGTGTCTTCCAAATAGAGCAGAAAGCACAGTATCGGTGGAGACTGAAGACCCAGTAGATGAATCCCACGGATGGAGCAAACTCTTGAAGAAACGAACAACTGTGTTCACACTTGAGTTCCCTCTATAGAGGCACTCCCAGAGCAAAATAAAAACAAAAACTAACTCTCGCTCACAGCTGGTGGGAGTTTAAACTGGTCCAATCCCTTGAGAAAATTGCTAGGTAGTTTCCCCCGGAGCTAAACGGATTCCTTCCTCTGCCCCAGCCATTCTGCTCCTATGAATATGAATACAGAATCTCCCCTAGAAATGTAAACAGTGGGCCAGAGCAGTGGTTCATGTCTATAATCCCAGCACTTTGGGAGGCCGAGGTGGGAGGATCGCTTAAGGCTGCAGTGAGCTATGATTGGGCCATTGAACTCCAGCCTGGGCGACAGAGCGAGACACTGTCTCAAAAAAAAAAAAAGAAAGAAAGAAAAAGAAAAAAGAAAGAAATGTAAACAGTGGTCGAAAACCATATAAGAGAGTGAAAAGTACCCAAATGCCCGTGCTATGGAAATGGATGAACAGGCAGTTCGGGGCACACGGCAGTGAGAATGTGATCCTCCCTCCTTGGCCTCCCAAAGTGCTGGGATTCCAGGTGTGAGCCACTGTGCCCGGCCAAATTTCTGTTTCTTGTTCTGGGTGCTGGTTGCATGAGTGTGCTCAGCGTTTGAACATTACTCAAGCTGTACTCATAGGCTATATGTGCTTTTCTGTATGCGTGTCATACTCCAAAATAATGGTAAAAAAAAACAGAAAGTAGCTAACGTTTTCTGGGAGGCGGCTGTGGGCCAGGCCTTGTGCCTTATCTTATTCAATCGCGATGACGACCCTATGAGGTGGGCCCTATCAATTATGCTACTTTCCAGATCAGAGAGGTGCAGTCACTGCTACAAGCTCACACAGCTAGTCCACGGCTGAGCTGAGTTTTAATCTCATGGTCCTGTCACTTTTTTTTTTAAGACAAGAGTCTCACTCTGTCGCCCAAGCTTGAGTTCAGTGGTGTCATCATAGTTCACTGTGACCTGAAACTCCTGGACTCAAGTGATCCTCCTGCCTCAGCCTCCCAGCTAGCTGGGACTATAGGCACACACCACCACACCTGGCTAATTTTTCTATTTTTGGTAGAGATGGGGCTTCACCCTTTCTTGGGCTGGTCTTGAACTCCTGGCCTCAAGCGATCCTCCTGCCTCGGCCTCCCAAAGTGTTGGGATTACAGGTGTGAACCAGCCAAGAGGTTTCCTTTCTACCTCTTCAGCTCTGTCATTCAAAAAGGTCACGCAACAAGGTCCTTCAAGACATCCATGGTTCTGAATCCACTGGTCTCCATTCAACCATCATCTTGACCTCCCCACCCCGCTCAGCCCTCTTGTGGACTCCCGTCTTTTCTAGAATCAGTTACCTCACTGCCTTCTGGGGATTTTGCCTCCTGTTCCTGCTTCTTTTTATTTAAGAAAACACTGCACTTTTGGCCGGGCGCGATGGCTCATGCCTGTAATCCTAGCTCTCTGGGAGGCCGAGGCAGGAGGATTCCTTGAGCTCAGGAATTCGAAACCAGCCTGAGCAAGAGCGAGACCCTGTCTCTACTAAAAATAGAAAGAAATTAATCGGACAGCTAAAAATATATAGAAAAAACTAGCCGGGCATGGTGGTGCATGCCTGTAGTCCCAGCTACTCGGGAGGCTGAGGCAGGAGGATCGCTTGAGCCCAGGAGTTTGAGGTTGCTGTGAGCTAGACTGACGCCAGGGCACTTACTCTAGCCTGGGCAAAAATTCGATATTCTGACTCAAAAAAAAAAATAAAGAAAACACTGCACTTTTAAGAGGGCTTCAGGAACCACGCAAAATAGAAACATGTCCTTTTGTTCAATCCTTTATTTTAAAAGACAAATAAAACAACGAACTCTCCATACAGAAGGTTAAGGAGCTTGGGAGGACCTTTGTGTGAGTGGGGAGAACTTTTTGTCAAAGGAGGAAAATGCAGGGGAACAGCCATGCAACCTGGGGAGGAGGAAGGACTTCTTCCACAGAACTTTAAAAGCACAAACTCTAAGGCAGAAAAAGATTTGGTTACTTGAAATCTAAGATGTTTCGTTTAAATAAAGACAATGGTGGCTGAGCGCCGTGGCTCTTGCCTGTAATCCTAGCACTCCGGGAGGCTGAGGGGGGAGGATCACTTGAGCTCAGGAGTTCGAGACCAGCCTAAGCAAGAGCAAGACTCTGTCTCTGCTAAAAATAGAAAAAAATTAGGCGGGCGTGGTGGTGTGCAACTGTAATCCCAGCTACTCGGGAGGCTGAGGCAGGAGGATCGCTTGAGCCCAGGAGTTGGAGGCCGCAGTGAGCTATGATGACGCCACTGTACTCCAGCCCAGATGACAAAGTGAGATTCTGTCTCATACAAAGAAAAAAACATGGTTCTGGGTGAAAATAGGAAACAACAGAATGTGTCTAAAGCCGCCCTGCTTACGTCAGGACACCCGCGTAATACAGCACGTGTTGCTGCAAGAAGGCAGCTCGGTAAGAGCACATTAAACATTATTTCAGCTGCCTCTTGGGGGAGAAGAACGAAAGTGGGGTGTGGGGAGAAAGGCGGAGAATGCGTCGTACAGACCAGAGGCGACACTGCCTCCTGAACTGAGGAGAGCGATGAACTCAGCTCTCTGCATCTGAGGGTTTAGGAAAGGAATTTCAGAAATAGTTTTCCCAAGAAAAGGCACAGCTGAGTAATACAAGAACGAACTTGAAGAGCATGCGCACAGCGCAGGAGCGGCGAGAAGGCAGCTGCCCGGGAAGCGGTACTGCTCCTCGGTCGCTGTCTCAGGAAGGGGCAGGAACTCCATCTAACCCGAGGTTAGGGGGCCGGGACATCCCCACGGGCTCCCCTGCCTTCCAGTCACGCTAACGTCTCCTTCTCGCTGTCCTGCCCTCTGCCTCCCTCTCTCAGCTGGTAACCTCACTTCTCACCACGAGGTCTCTGCAGCCCCAGGACCTTTGCACATGTTCCTGTCCTCACCTGAGTGGCGTAGGGTGGTCGCTCCTCTGTGAGTATTTATTGACACCCTGACTTCCAAACAGCAGAGGAAAACAGAACTCCTTCCCACGTTCAGGCTAGTGAAGACACGAGCTTGGCTGAGGTTTCAAGAAAAGGTGAGTGAGCTGGCGGAGTTAACCCAAGACATCGTGGTGGAGCGGACAAAGCCAGACTTGGGATCCAGGCGCCACGTGTTGGCTGTGTGATTATGGACAAGTAGCTTAACCCCTCTGGGCCTCAGCTACACTCTCCATGAAAGGGAGAATAGAAAAAGATCCTGGGGCATGCAAGGGTATCTAGGTCTGTAAAGGAACAAGCACACAACCTGGAAAAGAGAATAAACTCAATAAATGTTGGTTCCTGTATCAGTCGGTTCTGGTATAACTTAGCTGCAAATAACAAAATCAAAAGGGTGATTGATGCTAACGATGAAAGCAAACGTTTACATAAGGCTTACCAAATGCCAGGCACAGCTCCAAGCATATCGTACACGTTCCTACGCCGAGAAGAGAAGTACTATTATCCATCCCCATTTTACACTCAGGAAACCGAGGCACAGAGAGATTGAGTGACTTGGCCAAGGTCACACAGCACTAGTGACTGGAGGGACCGGGATTTGAACCTGGGCTGGTCTGGCTCTTAAACTCTAGGAAGGACGTGTGTTATCCACACACATTCCAAGGAGTCCGGAGGCTGGGAGGTTGGGTGTAGGGTCGGTTCCGTGGCTGAGCAATGTCTCCAAGGTGTCCTTTCCACCTTTCCAAGGACTTTCTTAGTCATCGTCACCACTCGCGGCCCCGAGATGGCCACCTTAGTTCCAAGATATTGTTCCAGCGTCCCGTGAGGGAGACAGCAAATGCCTCCGGCCAAGGAGGAGGCAGAGAAGGGGCTGCCTCGTGCCATGTGACTCTGTTTGAGTGGGAGAAACCCTCCCAGAAGCACCCAGCAAATTTTCACTTAGGTCCTGTTATGCCTGTGACTGGGTCATGCGACCAGCACTGTCCTTGCAAGGAATCTCGAGAAAAAGAGCCCGTGGGTGCATTTCCGCCTCTTCGGTGGGAGGTGGGCTCCGCCGGGAAGGCAGGGGCGGGGCGGCTGTCCGTAGCCAACCCCGTCTTCTGTGATTCTCTTCCTTAGACTATCTCGCCTTCCCTCTCTTCCAGAATATACTCCACCTTAGAAGTTATCACCACACTTCCCTGCATTTTTGCTTCCTCACTATCCATCCATTCATTCAACAAACACGTATGGAGTGCCTACTGCGTGCCAGGCACAGCTTAAGGTGCCAGACATACTATGCACAAAACAGATGAAAATTCCTTTAAAAATAAAATCGAAATAAGACCGATCAAAATAAGACTAGAGACACGGGCCTCCAGTCCCAGCTACGGGAGGATCACTTGAGCCTGAGTTCAAGTCCAGCCTAGGCAACTCAGCGAGACCATGCCGAAGAGGAGCGGAGAGAAGAGAAAAACATTCCTGCCCTACGGGGGTGGACACGCTCCAACAGCACAGTCCGGCGGAACTTCCTGCGGGCATGGAATGTTCTATGTATGCGCCGCGCGCACACGGCAGCGAAGCTCTCGACACGTGACTAGCACGACTGAATTTTTCATCTCATTTGAATTAATTTAAATGTGTGTTTGAATAGCTGCATGCAGCTGGCGGTCACCGTGCAGGGCAGCGCAGCCCAGCAAACGCCGAGGGATTCGGCATCGACTTCGCCCCCGTGACCCGTAGACATGGTCCGTTCTCTCCCACCCTGAAAATTTTTCCTTCTCGCTCCCCGGCTCGCGGGTCAGTTCCTGCCTTCTTGTTCCGTCTCAGCCGTCCGTCAGGGCGAGACTGGCTGGCCACCCGACGCCACGCGGAACGGGTGTCCACGCTTTGCAACTGGCTCATCTCCGGGCAGCCCCGGAGCACCTTTGAACTTGGCCCTCGGGGATGCTGTTCCCTGCCAAGCATCCTTCCACCTCTGTAGCGTCGTCTCCGGCTTTATCACAGACTTCCTTCCTCTGCTTGTCTCGTAAAATGTTACTTTCCCAACATTCTATGGGGGACCTTGGCTTTTTCCACCTCACCCGTCCACATTGGGATATCTGGTCTACCACGACCCTGCGCTCTGCCACGCCTTCCTCATCACCCACCAGATAGTGAGTATCTGCCGGGCCGTGAAAGGTGCTACAAAAAAAAATACCTTCGTCCTCATGGAGCTGACATTCCGCAAGAAGGAGAGAATAATAAATGCAACTTAATATATCCAGGCCGGGCGCGGTGGCTCACGCCTGTAATCCCAGCACTGTGGGAGGCCAAGGAGGGAGGATCACTTGAGCTGAGAAGTTTGAGACCAGCCTGAGCAAGATCAAGACCGCGTCTCTACAAAAAACAGAAAAATTAGCCAGGCGTGGTGGTGTGCGCCTATAGTCCCAGCTACTCGGGAGGCCGAGGCAGGAGGATCGCTTGAGCCCAAGAGTTTGAGGTTACAGTGAGCTGTGATGACACCACTGCACTTTAGCTCGGGAGACAGAGCAGAGATCCTGTCTCAAATGAAAAAGAACTGGAATTCTGGAGTTCTGTGATCAGTCTGGGGTTCTAGTTCTTACTTAGTGGTGTAGACTCCCGTGTGTTATTAACTTTTCTGGGCTTTAGTTTCCTCCTCTGTAAAATGGGCCTCAGACTGCCAGTGGCCGGGGTGCAGGGGGATTTGACGAAGCCAAGGCAAGCGCCCGGTGCCCGGCAGTCGATGGCGGCTATATATAAACCGGGGCCTGCTTTGCTCTCCCACGGTCTTCGTCCTAGTTCCAGACCTCGTTACGCCAGCCTGCTCTGGAGGCTTCCTCCCAACTTCTGTTCCGTCATCACCAATCTGTCCTCTCAGCTGTCAGGCTTGTCTTCCCAACGCCAACCCTAATCACATCCCTCCCCTGCTCCAGAACCTTGCATGACTCCCACTGTCCACCAGACAAGACCCATTTTCTCAGCCTCCTGTTCACAGCCTTCCCTGTCCAGCACCCCCTGACTTCTCCCGCCCCCCACGTACCCTGAGTGACACCTTCTGCCTCCTTAGGGCCCTGTCAGAGCCGGAGGAGTCTTCATCATCTTCCTCTGCCCCCCCGCAAGCCCTTTTTTATCCTTCCGGGGAGGGGTCTATAAGAAAATGCATCTTCCCAGCCAGCCGGGATTGCAGAGTGAGGGGGTGGGATTACACCTGCACTTCTGGGGCTTGGACGGGTTAAGGCAAAGCTCACACGATGCGAAAATGCAAGGCCAGGATTTCACCCCAGGTCTGAGATTTCCTCACTGTGCCTGGCTGCTTCCCCAGATTGGACCTCCACAGTCTCTCATTCGTTTCCTCCTCCTTCCTGCCTCCTCCTGCATCCCTGGGGTCAGAGGGACTTGTAGTTGAATCTCCCACCCACTTACTTGTGTGGTCTTCTAAGGGCAGGATTTGGTTTGTCTCGTGTTGTCGTTGGTTCCAGCACAATCTCCTTGGTCCAGGCCCATTGGTTTTCATGTGGACCAGTGCGGTTGCCTCCTCCCCAGTCTTCCAGAGTCCATCCTTCCCTCCTGCAGAGGGATCATATTGTGCTACAAGTCACATCACGCCCCTCCTCTGCTTAGAACCCTCTATGGCTCCCACCTTACTCAGAGCAAAAGCCAAAGTCCTCACCAAGACCCACAAGGCCCTGCATCATCTGCCCCGTCACCTCCTCCCTCTCTCCCCCTTGCTTACTCTGCTCCGGCCACACCAGCCTCATCACCGTTCCTCAGATGTACCAGGCCTGGTCCAGTCTCAGGACCTTTGCACTGGCTGTTCCCTCTGCCTAGAGTTTTCTCCTGACATATTCATATGGCTCAGCCCCTCACTTTTGTTTGTTTGTTTCAGGGCAGGGTCTGCCTCTGTCGCCAGGTTGGAGTACAGTGGCATCATCATAGCTCACTGCAACCCCCAGCTCCTGGACTCAAGTGATCCTCCTGCCTCAGCCTCCGAGTAGCTGGGACTACTGGCATGTGCCACCACACCCAGATAATTTTTCTATTTTTAGTAGAGACAGGGTCTCGCTCTTGTTCAGTCTGGTCTTGAACTTTGGGCCTTAAGTGATCCTCCCATCTTGGCCTCCCAAAGTGCTAGGATTACAGGCGTGAGCCACCACGCCTGGCCCGTCTTCACCAGGAGTAGATGAGATTCCGTCTCAAGAAACCACTTTCTCTGCTCATCTGTGAGAAGCGACTCTTTATCCGTTCAGGTTTCATCATGAGATCGCAGCAACTCAGCCTCGCCTTCAGGCTCCCCTTTTGATAATTCTAGTTCTCTCGCGGTTTCCACCACATCTGCAATTGCTTCCTCCGCTGAAGTCTTGAACCCCTCAAATCATCCACGAGGGCATCACCTTCTTCCAAGATCCTGCTAATATTGACATTTGACCTCTTCCCATGAATGGTGTGCCCTCCGTGACATCTAGGTGGGTGAATCCTTCACAGAAAGTTTTCAATTTGCTTTGCCCAGACCCATGAGAGGAATCGCTCTGGCACCTATAGCCTTACGGAATGTATTTCTTAAATAAAAAGAAAGACTTATAAGCTGAAATTATTTCTCGATCCACGGGCAGCAGAATGGATGTTGCGTTAGAGGCATAAAAATAACATTCATCTCCTTGCATGTCTCCATCAGAGCTCTGGGGTGACCAGGTGCGTTGTCAGTGAGCAGAAGGTCTCAACAGTGAGCTTAAAATATTCAGTGAACCAGGCTGTGAACAGATATTCTGTCGCCCAGGCTTTGTCGTGTCATGTCTAGAGCACACGCAGAGTAGATTTAGCTGACTCTTGTTAGGGGCTAATGCAGCCGGTGACTTAAAGTTGAAGCCGGGGCTCATTTACCTTTCCCAAAAATCCCAGGGCCCTTAAGAATCACGCTAGATCTACTCTGCGTGTGCTCTATACATGACACAACAGGAGTTGGATGTTATTTTTATGCCTCTAACGCAACATCCAAAGAATTGAGGAGAGTTAGGACCTTGCTCTGGATGAGGCTTTGGCTTACGGGGGTGCTGTGGCTGGTTTGATCTTCTATCCAGACCACTCAGACTCTCCGTATCGGCCCTAAGGCTGTCTCACTTTCGTGCCATTTGTGCGTTCCCTGGAGCAGCATTTCAGTGTGCTTCAACGGTTTGTCCTTTGCGTTCCCAGCTCGGAAGCTAGAGGCCTAGCTTTCGGCCTCGCTCAGCTTTGACGCGGCTTCCTCACTCGGCACCGTCGTTTCTAGCTCTCGATTTAACCTGAGGGATGCGCGGCTCCTCCGTTCCCTGGAACACTCAGAGGCCGTTGTAGGATTATTCGTTGGCCTAATTTCAGTACTGCTGTGCGTCAGAGAATAGGGAGGCTGGAGGAGAGAGAGAGAGATGGGGAAACGCCGGTGGGTAGAGCAGTGAGAACACACACAACTTTTATCAGCGAAGTTCGCCGTCGTATACGGGCGCGGTTCATGGTGCCCCAAAACGATTACGATAGCATGTCATCAAAGATCACCGACCACACATCAGCAGGACAGATGGGACGATAACGAAAAAGTCCGAAATACCGTGAGAATTGTCATGATGTGGCACAGAGACACAAGCGAGTAGTACATGCTGTCAGAAAAGTGGGCCCGTAGACTTGCTGGGCACGGAGTTGCCGTAAACCTTCAATTTGTTAAAAAAAAAAAGAACGCAATATTTGTGAAGCACGATAAAGCAAGGTATTTATTGGGTTCACTCTCAGCTTCCCCCACACAGACAGGCATTCCTGTGACCTGTGTCCACGGGACGGGGAGAGGACCCGGCATGTTTTCGTGCTCAGTTGATGTTGTGAAGTGAATAAATGAAGACTCGGTGAATCTCTGTCATTTGCTGTGCACACTCTAACGGACAGCTTTTATCTGCCAAGACAAAAGAAAGTAAGATGCAGGAATAGAATAGGACAGAATTTTTTTTTTTTTTGAGCCAGAGTCTCACTCTGTTACCCAGGCTGCAATGCAGTGGTGTCAGCCTAGCTCACTGCAGCCTCAAACTCCTGAGCTCAGGGGATCCTCCTGCCCCAGCCTCCCGAGTAGCTGGGACTACAGGTGTGCACCACCATGCTCAGCTAATTTTTCTTTTTATTGCAGAAACACGATCTTGCTCTTGCTCAGGCCGGGCTCGAACTCCTGGCCTCAAGTGGTCCTCCCGCCTCGGCCTCCCAGAGTACTAGGATTATAGGTGTCAGCCACCGCACCCAACCTATAAGACAAAATTTGAGAGACCCAAATTCGTATCAGAAAATTGGTGAGGGGAGAGAAAAATAGAGTGAAATCAAATTAAAAGTTGTATGGGGGGGCCACATGGGGGAAGCCACCAACTCTCCGGCTTCATGGAGGGCCGTTCTACCTTCACCGTCCAAATCCGAGTCATACTCCCACGTCATTCCTTAAATCTGCCACACTTTCAATCCCATGCTCTCTGTCACAGCCGTTCTCTCAGCCTGAAAAATTTTTTCCCCACTGACCGATTTCTCCTTCTCATCTGTAAGACCTTGGCTTGAGGAGGGGGCCTCCCCAAGTCCTAGACTAATTAGCACAAACTACCGTGTGCCTCTCAAAGCCACTGGACTCCCAGCTCTCTCTGAGAATGCATCACACCGGAGACACATTCATTCATTGTGTGCATGTTTTTCTTAAACATTTCTCTTCTACATCAGCTCTCCATGGGGCAAGGATAATCTTGCATATTACTCTACCCGGCACATAGGATGTGCTCTGAGGCACTATTATGGATGGTGGAAAGTATGTCAGTCCAACCTGATATGCCCATCTCCGCTGTAGGGGTAATCTTGAAAAAAGAGCTGGTCTCACTCCTTGTCTTAGTTTGGGATGACCTAGAATAGATCCTGAAACGAGGATTCAGGTGCAAGTAGCTCATCGGAGAGGAGACCCCAGAAAGTGTTGGTGGGGGAGAAGAGAAGGGAGGTGAGACAAGGAAGGGTGAGTTGACTGACAGGTGACCCCCGTGGGCCGCTGTGCTCAGTCTCGCTGAGAGGCCGTGTAGAACTCACGTCGTTAAGCAATCCGGAAGGAGGGGTGAGGGAGCCGCGGTACTGATCCACCCGCTCCCAGCAATCATTGGTAGAGGGCTGCTCCCTTAGGGGTGTTCATTCCCTGGGCCTGCCCCAGTTTTGGAGAAAGCCCTAAAGCCAGAGAGGTGCAGATACCGGCTGGCCACAGGCTGACGTGGTAAGTCCCAGCCCTCTGGACAAAACTGGAGACGTCCCCAAACGATTTGCCGAGGCCGACGTCCTCCTAGCCACAGAGCCCTCTGGTGCCCGGCATTTCCTGTCCATTGTTTCTTCGCGCCGTGCCTTGACAGCTCACTGTGTCACCTACCTCTGAAATGGACAGTCAGGGTCCAGGAGGGACCCCTTGTGTCACCAGCGTTATTTTTGCAAACGAGGTCTCAGGACAAGATCCTGCCAGGAGGGTGTCTAGGGAAGGCTCGTGTTGCCCATTGCCATGATTCGTACTCACCTGGATTTGCAAGCGTCACTCTTTTTGACCCAGGGTTTGGGGTCTGTAGCCCCTTCTAGGGGCCGATGCCAGCTGGTCCACATGGGAATAGCTGCACCTATTTTTTTGTTTTAACTTATTTCTGAACAGCGTAGCACACTGCCTGTGTGCCCGGCACCATGCCCAGCCCTTCACAAGTATCAACTCATTTAATCCTCACAACCTTTTGAGGTATTGAAACTATTGCTGCCCTCGTTATACAAAAGGGAGAAACTGAGGCACAGAGTGGGGAAGTGACTTGCCCAAGGTCACCCAGCTGGGAAGTGGCAGAGCTGGAATTTGAACCCACGCAGGCTGGGCTCTGAATACTGAACTACTTTCCTGCCAGTTGGCAAAAAGCCCCAAGTGCAAAGGCTCTGCCATTCCCCCGGGGTCTGGGGGCTGCCCTGCAATCCACCGTGGTTGTAGGCTGTGAAATATATTGAATGTCATCCCAGCGGTGTGCCATGCGGAAGCTTCCGTTTCTCTCATTGCAACGTTTATGGAGCATCAACCATACACCTGTTTGGGGTCTCTGTAAATCGCCTTTTATTCCATGAGGCGAATACTGTTAAGACCATTTCGCAGGTGATGAAACTGAGGCCAGCCATGTAAAGTCGCCTGCCTGTGGTCCCCCGGACAAAACAGTACAAGCTGGAACCCCAAGCACCACCACCCATCTCTCTGACCCGGAAACCCACCCTCTGTTCTCCTCTCTGGTTTCTTTCTTCCAGCATCTTGGCAACAGTGGGGACAGAGTTTGACCTACGGACGCTGAGGGCAGTTCGAGTGCTGCGGCCGCTCAAGCTGGTGTCTGGAATCCCAAGTGCGTGAGTTCCCGGCCCTGGCAAGGGGTTTGCTCAGGGGCCCCGGGAGCGCTCGGTTTCCCCTTTGCAGAGCCTCTCAGGAGGGTCCCCAGCCTGTGTGAGAACAGTCTCCTCTTTCGGGGAAGCTCCCAAGGGGATTCTCAGGAATGTGGGGCTGCAGGTCCGGGTGAGCTTCCAAACACAAGCCAGGAGCTGCACCCATTTATTGAGCACATACTATCAGGATGATCTCATTCAGTACTCTCAACCCTGTGAAGTTGACGGTACTGACATCTCCATTCTACAGAGGAGGAAACTGAGGCTCAGAGTGGCTGAAAACATTGGAGCAGGGTTTCGTGGCTGGGAAGTGGCAAAACTAGGAAGGTTAACTCCAAGCCTGGATGGTGATACTGGTGGCAGTGACCATTCCCATTTATTGAGTGCCCACTCTGCACCGGGCACTGCAGAAAGAGCTTTGCGTCCGTTATCTTATTCTGTCCTCATAATTCCCCAGTGCACACCCATTTTACAGATGAGAACGCTGAGGCTAAAAAAGGATAAATTACCTGAATTCTTACAGATTGACACTAACAAGCTCCAAAATCCATACTGGTTCCATGCCGCTTTCCAATTAATTCTCTAAGGACGCATCTACTCCTCCTTTAGGGGTAGTTGCCATAGGCAGGGTAAGGATTAAGTTATAGGATCAGCAAGGAAATTTTAAAAAGAAAAGAAAAAAAGACAAGGGCTGCCCTTTTTCAGTGATCCTGCCTCGGTTGTTAATCATTGTTTATAAATCACTTACTATGTAACAGGTGTTGTTCTAAGTATTTTGCCATTTTTTAAACTCATTTGTCCTCCCAACAAGCCTATGAGGTAGGTAGGCTCTGTTCGTATTACCATTTTACATTTTAATGGCTGTGTTATCGCCATCTGGGTTTAAAGAGTAAGCTATCCCAGATGACCACCAGCAGGGTCTTTTTGTAGAAAGAAAGGACTTCTACCCAGCTCTCTGCAAGATTCCAGCAGAAGCATGCATCGTACAAAACTAAGGGCCATCCCAGATCTAATAGTAACCAGAGTCTCTGTTTAATGACTTACCTGTGTACCAGGGACTTAGCTAGGTGTGAACTCTCTCAGCTAATCCCATGCACGACACCGCCTCCATTAGCATCGACGTTCTATTTTGAACCCCTTGGAGGAACATAGCCCCTTAGACCACCCTGACTGTTTGCCTCGCTTACTGTGTTCTCTACCCATCAAGAGGCGCTGATTGTGAACCACAAAATTGTGGTTCTGATCCACAATCAAAGCCCCAAGCTGTATGTTCAAAACTTCGCTTTATTCACTTTCCTAGTGGACAGCCCAGTGGTTTCCAGTATAGGATTTGACATTGTTCAGACCTGAGTTAGAAACCTCAAAAAAAAAAAAAAAGTGGTAGTGATCATTATTACGGACGCTCCTTGAGTCTTACAATAGTGGAACTTTTAGAGTAGAATGAAAACGTAACTTTTACCAACTTAACCCCTTCCTCTCCCGAAAGAATGTGAAGGCTGGAGTCGCTCAGTGGATACGACACGGATACGTTTGTTATGTGGGAGGCTATCGGATGCTGAGCTTGGTAGGATGAGGGCTTGTGTGGGGTCCCCGAGCGGACTGATGGCAACACCCCACATTCAGTCTTCACGGATGTGTCTTGCATCCCACTCTGCCCCTTCGGGGACTGTTCCTGCCGTCTCACTCACCACCGTCTAGTAGGATTGGATCGCTCAGAACAGACGGCAGCGTCACTGCACAGGAGAACGTGGAGCTTCCGGTCCCAAGGACCTGAGTTCGAATCCTGGCTCTGCCATTTCTCATGCACTTGGGCGAATCACGACACCTCTCTGAGCCTTGCTTCCCGTTTCTGTAAAGTGGGAGCGATTTCACACGTACGCCCACCTCAGGGGGTTGTTGCTAGAAGCCAACGAAATAACCTGGGCTCTGGTTCCTCTGGGTTGGAACTGGGTTGCTCTCCTACGCAGAGCCACAACTGGCAGATGTATATGGCGGCTGTGTATGAATTGGGAAAAGACGCCCCCTCTTGGCAGGAAAAAAAAAAAATTAAGGAAATGGCTCCCCCTTCTGGGTGCAAGTTGCCCAACACGCAGGAATGTGGCTCGGACAGCAACGCATTTCTGCACCCCTCTTGCCCAAAAGGCCGTCCGGTTGAGCAACCCATTCCCAGACTCTGGAGGCATCTTGGCGGCGGGGTTCGGGGTGCTTGCTGACGGGCCCCTCTCTGTGTCTCCCCAGGTTTACAAGTCGTCCTGAAGTCGATCATGAAGGCGATGATCCCTTTGCTGCAGATCGGCCTCCTCCTGTTTTTTGCCATCCTCATTTTTGCAATCATAGGGTTAGAATTTTATATGGGGAAATTTCATACCACCTGCTTTGAAGAGGGCACAGGTAGGTTCCGAACAGCGCCACGTGCTTTTCCGGTCTCCCGCCTCGGGGCCAAGCTCTGGGAAGGACTAATGCAGGGTCTCGCTGCTTTGTCCCGGCAGCTGGGAGATCCTCTTCAGCAAGGCGACTGGTGAAATAGCCCCCGAGGTCTTGGTTGTCGCTGTCGTCTTGGGGTGGGGTCCCCCCGAGAAGGCGTCTGAGGGGGGAAGGGGTTTATTTGGGAATGGTCCCAGGGTTTGGGAGAGAGACGGGGAGAGGAAGGCATCTGGGAAAGGGTGTGTTATCGGACAGGTTGGCCACTGTGGGCGGCCAGGCCCCGACCCCACCGGGCGACTTTAGGAGACGACATGGGACACACGCCTGGGAGTGTGCACACCGCCCCAGTGTCAGGGCAGGGGCCCGGGGCATCAGGCATCATCCACCGACATCCGTCCGACATTGGCAAGGACTGCTCCCGGTACGGGACGTTAATGTCCCAGCACACCTGGCTGTGCGGAGCAGGTGTCACGGGTATTTTCAGACCTCAGCCAGCCCTGAGTCCCAAAGCAGGAAGAGGCGGGAAGAGCGTCCTGGCCAGGAAAGGGCTGCTGCCCAGAGCGCTCTGTGGGTGGTGACCGTTAACCTGGAGAAGAGAACAGTGCCGCATGGGTCCTCTGGTCCCCCCCCACCCACCCGGGACGTGCCTGAAGATACCCCAGCTGGGAGTCCTGGCACCAACCCGTCAGAACCTAGCACCCAGCAGAACCCCGCCCCTCCCCCACGGCGCCCGCAGTTAACCCTTCCGTGGCTGGGTCCAGGGGAAGTCCGGGGGTGCAGTGCTCAGGGGGAAAGCCGGGCAGGCGGGAGACACGCTCCAGGGGCTCCCCGCTCTGAACCAGCATCACGGAAGAGCTGGCGCCCGCCCCCCACCCCCCGACACCCACGATCCACCCTCAGCGACCAGATAGCTTGTGGATGCACTTTCATTTCAATCCCTGGCTGTCCAGACTCAGATATCTGAAGCTCTGGAGTGAAATGGAATGAGTGAGAAGGGGTGCCTGCGGTATTTCAGTATTTGCACCGCCGGCTGTCCTGGTGCAGGAGGACCGAATGGCAGTGCCGCTCGTGACCCTTTCTTTGGGCCAAGGGAACCGGGAATCGAGACAGTGGTCGGAGAGAAGCTCGTGGCCCAAAGAGGAATCCCGTGTGGGCAGAAAAGAGGTTTCAGGGTCTCTTAGGAAAGGCAGCCGAGAAGGAAAATTCTGCTGGAGGGCGGCCTCCCCCCCCACCCATCCACCCAGTGACCCCCCGCCAGGTGGGTCAGCAGAGGCAGCCCCCGAACCCTCTCCCCAGACCCCCCAGGGAGAGGGAACACCCAGTGGGAAGGTCTGTTCTAGACGGCTGGGTTTGTTTTTTTGTTTTTTGTTTTTTTTTTCTCTTGTTCCTCCCGTCTCCTTCTCTCCTGGGCTTGTGAAGTTTGCTCAATATGGAATGTCCTAATTATTTCTTTCCCCGATGAAGAAGGTGTTAATTGAGGCAGAGCTATTTCTGCTCCTGGCCTCGTCACCCGGGCGGAAATGCGAGAAAGAGAGAGAGAAAGAGATACAGGGCAGAGCCCCTTGGAAAAAAAAAAATCAGCCACAAGCAGAGAAATCAGGACTCCTGGATCGTAGGTTTTTGTGAGGCTTTTGGATTTTTTTTTTTTTATTTTTCCCCCCAGCCAAGACTAGCTAAAGGGGGAGAGAGGAGGCCACGGGGCTGGCTCGGGTCCGAGGGGGGTTGAGAGGGGACAGATGTAGGTGATGCAATCGGAGGGTAGGAGCCTCGATTTAGGAGAAAGACTGAAAAGCTCACGATTAAAAATATAAGACGTGTGAGTAAGAGACAGATATATACAGACACCCAGGCAGCGGGTTAATTTTAAAATGTATTTATAACCAAATTCCTCAGACGCTTCTGCATGGCTGTTTTTCTAGAAGCAACCCTCGCTCCTCCGAGTGTTTCTGCGTTTCGTGTTGGGGGTTGGGGGGTTGACAGGGTGCTGGGAGCAAGAACACCTCTGGGCAAAAGCTGCTGAAGACAGACGCGTTCTCGGTCGCGTTCCTGAGTGTCGGGGGCCGGTTCCTGTGTGCCCAGCACCGTGCCAAACGCTAACAAAGCAAAGATACGTCGGAAGCCTTCCTGCTTTCTAAGAGCTTCCAAAATAGCTGGAGGAGGCCAGACCCCTCGTTTAAAGCCATTTATAGCCGTGAAAGCTAACGTGTGATTCCATCCACGCTGACCCCCTGCCCGAATATGAAAATTCAGGAGCTGTTGCAAGCTTCAAAGAAGGGGAAGGCGGTGGGGGCTTTGTTAACCAGGCTAATACCAAGGGTCTACACGGTGGGAGTTGAGCCACGCTTGAATGCAGGATGGAGACAGAGAGGGTTCCAGGCAGCGGTGCCAATCCCCAAACAATAGTTCTCATTTATGATAAAAGCGCATGGATTTTTTTTTTCTCTCTGCCCTGAGTTTTACGTTTAAAAGATTTTGCCTTTAGGCCGGGCGCGGTGGCTCACGCCTGTAATCCTAGCTCTCTGGGAGGCGGGTGGATCGCTCAAGGTCAGGAGTTCGAGACCAGCCTGAGAAAGAGCGAGACCCCCGTCTCTACTAAAAATAGAAAGAAATTAATTGGACAACTAAAAATATATAAAAAAATTAGCCGGGCACGGTGGCGCATGCCTGTAGTCCCAGCTACTCGGGAGGCTGAGGCAGGAGGATCGCTTGAGCCCGGGAGTTTGAGGTTGCTGTGAGCGAGGATGACGCCATGGCACTCTAGCCTGGGCAACACAGTGAGACTCTGTCTCAAAAAAAAAAAAAAAAAAAGATTTCGCCTTCCAACTTGTACTTATTAAATAACAGCCCGGGTGCCAAGTCCAGCATAAGTGGGGAAGGCATTCCAGCAACTTAAACTAGTCTAGCGAGGCTAGACTTGGAGTTGGTTCCCGTGTAACCGGAGCTTGAGAAGCCCACGAGGTTCATCCGTTTGGTGTTGGTTTGTTTCTCTCTGCTGTGGGCTCAGTCGGGGCCGGGAACGGGCGCCGCAAAGCCGGTGGTGTAGACGCTGAGATGTATTTTTGTGGAGCAGGAAGCTTGAGTTTACACACTCGGCTGTTTGTTTTCTTGTCAGAGAAGGTCACACGCTTCTTTGAAAAACCTTCAAAAGTGTCATTCACTGAATAAAGTCCTCTCGGACCGCTGCCCTGGTTAAACGAGGATACTCCCAGGATGGGAGCTTCCCCTCCACCCCCGGCCCGGCAGTGAACACCCTGGGATTCGGACCGACCTTTAGCGCACACGGCACGGCCACCGCCTTCCCAGGAAGCCGTCTTGGGTTTCCAGCAAAAGGGGCACCGTCGTGCTGGCACGTTCCTCTCTCCTGGTGGCATTTTCACAATCTGCTCCCTGCTATTTGGGGAGAAAGCTTAGCACCTGTTCCTTACCCTTCGGCAAGGGTAGGAACTGTGTGTACTGGTGTCCCTCACCCCCAGAACAGCTCCCGGAGCCCGGTACATCTAAAGAGGAACAAAATCAGCAAGACTGAAGAAGAAGAACGCGTGTGCTAATGGATCTCTGGAGTCTGCTGCACCCAGTAACCGCACGACGCGCACAGCACATTTACCAAAACTGATCATATTGCGAACCGTAAAGCTCATCCCGACAGAGTTCAAAACAACTGAAAAAAACATACAAAACATATTCTCTAACCACAGTGCAATTAAGCTGAAAGTCAGTAATGAAAAGATAATTCTAAAAGTGTTTGGAAATTATGAGACATGCCTCTTATTGATGAGTGAAATGATATGATGTCTGAGATTTGCTTTAAAAAGATACCGGGGGCCAGACAAAGTGTTTGGAGGAGATCTAGACGGAACACGATTGGCTGGGAGTAGATAAGTGCTGAAATTGGTGATCAGTACCTATGGATACATTATACTATTCTCTCTCTCTCTCCCTCCCTCTCTCTCTCTTTCTCTCTCTCTCTTTATGTATATACCTGACAAGTTTTTTTTAAAAGAAGTACATCTTAATTACTCACGGGTCAAAGAAGAAATAATAATAGAAATTGGAAAATATGTTACTTGAACAATAATGGTAATGCATGACAAAAATTATGAGATGCAGCCAAAGCGGCACTTAAAGGCAATTTATAGCCTTAAAGAAAGTTAATCCATCTGAAACGTTTAGGGAGGAATAGCAAAAAACGAAACACAGAAAACAGGAAAAGAAAAATAATAAAGCTTAGAGAAGAAATTAATGAAATAGAGAACAATTAATCATTCAACAAAGCCAAACATTCATTTCTTCAAAGGGACTCATAACATTTGTCCCAGTAGCCATTTTTTTCAACAATAGGGTCCCTATTTCTTGGAGCTCGTTTTCCCTGCTCCTTCCCCTGACTTTTCTCCTCTTCCCTTTCATAGATGACATTCAGGGTGAGTCCCCGGCTCCCTGTGGGACAGAGGAACCCGCCCGCACCTGCCCCAATGGGACCAAATGTCAGCCCTACTGGGAAGGGCCGAACAACGGGATCACTCAGTTCGACAACATCCTGTTTGCAGTGCTGACTGTTTTCCAGTGCATCACCATGGAAGGGTGGACTGATCTCCTCTACAACGTAAGTGGTGCTGGCACGGTGCATGTGGACAGCCGGAGTCCCTGGGAGGTGGCCCTCTGGGACCAGTGAGAGCCCCAAAGCTGCAACGGAAGGGACCCTGAGCCTAGGAAGGCAGCCCAGGGACAAACGCAGCACAGCCCTGGCCAGGGAGGCTGGCCTGAGGCTTGGGCCTTTGAAGACCCCAGGGTTTCACCAGCAGAACTCTAGCTACAGGGGCGGCCTCTCAGGGTGTGCAAGTCTGGAGGGCACACAAATGCTACGTAGCTTTTCATCATGCAGGTGTTTAAGTGTAATTTTGGATTTTTGAGTACGGAAGGGTTGTGTGGTGCAAACGCCGACATGGATAAAAGAGAGACCAGGGCAAGGGAGCTCTGCCCTGGGGCCCACCTGGCCCTGCTCCAACCACGCCCCTCCCCATGGGGCTGAGGGGTCACGTCTACCGGCCCCATTTACTAGACCACACTCTGGGTTATCCGGGACCCTAGAATTCCCTGCCCAAGCCCAGATTCCGTGGACTCGCATGAGATTCTTCCACGGGTCTGTTTATACCCCCATGAGGGCCGAGGGTATCGGAGGGGTGTCTGGAGCCTGGACGTGCATACCGGAATGTCCACCCGTGTGCTCGGAGCCCCCTCCGGCGGGACAGAGCTGTGAGTGGGAAGAGGAGACAGGGCTGGCTCTCCCCCCGCCTCGACCCAACGCAGGTGTCCGGATTCTAAATTCCACTCTGACCTTCTGAGTGTTCATGAAAGTACGTTTGTAAAGTGCAAGCATAAAACATGTTTTATTTAGTTAGCTTTGAAATATTTACATATAGTGCGTGGTCTCCGTTAGTGCGCTTGTCCTAGATCTTGAAAATGTTAGAGGCGTATCTGAAAAGACACACACCCGTGCCTCCCTCCATTCCACCGTATTCCCTTCAGGGCCCTTGGACACCCTTCCGATGTGTATTTATGCAGATGCAAACATGATCAAATCTGTATCTTCCCCCTTCTTTCTTACACCAGAGGGCAACATCCTCAACAGGCTGTTCTAGTCCTTGATTTTTTTTTTTTAATCTCATAACAACGTATTCTAGAGACCTTTCCATCGCAGGACACATGGCGTCTCCTCCACCTTTTGTACAGCTGCATAATATTCTGCTGTGTGGATGCTCGCAGTTTGTTTAGTCGGTCCCCTTGGGAGAGATGCCAGGATGGTTTCTTGTCCCCTGGCATCGAACGTGACGTTGCTACAAGCCGCGTTGCACGGACCTCTTTTCATACTTCTGCAGACGGAGCTGGAGGATGGGGAGCGTCTATTCCCAGCAGTAGGTTTGCGAGGTCAGAGACTAAATGCATTTGTAATTTTGATAGATATTTAAACGTGCAAGTTTTAAAGCCCCCTCCGTCCTGAGCACTGTACACCTTCCCCAGATGAGAGGGCCCCAAGGTGGGATGACCCCAAGCCAGTCACCTGTCAGCAGTGTGTGGGGGCTGCTCCGCACACACACCCCTCTGTTGACTCGTGGAGGTCTCCTTCCGCCTGCCTCAAGGGCCGAAATTGCCAGTTAAGGTTGGGCCAGGGCTTCGCCTGCTCAGGGAGCAATATCTGCCTTTCTCCTGTGCATGGAGAAGCTGAACTGTCCCCCTGGTCCCAGTGCCTGTTCCTTAACGAATCCCCCCCTCTCCGACTTGCAGGTGGAGGGAAATTACAAGAACTGATCCTTTTTTATCAGTGGCCCATTTTAGGGTGAAGTTGAGAGTGCAGCTTGCGAGCAGGCAGCAAAAGGAGGCACATGAACAGTTGTGTGTGTCACGCACTGCACAAGTCACTGCATCTCAAGAGTGTCGTTCGTATCGTAGACAACATAGATTCCTACTGTTGTTATGATAATTTATTGAGAGGTATAAAGGATGTGGGGAAGGGACGTGGTGGTCTACTTTGCACGAAGACCCCGTCTGAGCGTAGCGTCTCTGGGAACGCACAGCGGTTCCAAGCTCAGATCTTCTCTTGGGTCACCGGCAGGCAGCTTGGGAAAAGAGTCACACCCAGGTGGCCAAAGCTCACTGGGAAATTTTTATGAGTTCTGGGTTTTACTTCGCAAGGCTGGTGTGAAAGGAGGCAGGAAATGAACCCTCCTGGGAAGGAAAGAGAGTAGAAAACAGGAAGGTTAGAGAGAACTCAGAGAGAGAATGGAAGTACAGGAACTGGGAAAATTGTGACCATAGAAAGGAGACGTGTCACAGGGCTGCGCATCCAGGGAAAGGATCTGGGGGTTCAGAGCAAGATGCACAAAGTGTGAGCAGGACCATGAATTTCCAGAGGGTTCCACAGTCATAAGCACCATCGTCCAAGGGCTGTTTGCCCTGGAAGCCTCTCAGCTTAGGGCTGAACCACCTCTGGAGCAGCAAGTGGTTAAGAGACAGACTCAGGCATCAGCCTGCCCCGGTTCCTCCCAACTTCACCACTTCCTTGCTGTGCAACCTTGGGTAAGTTATTTGGCCTCTCTGAGCCCCTACGTCCACATGTGCAAAATGGGGAGAAGAGTGGAGCACAGTCCTACCTAACGGGGCTCGAGGACTGAGCGAGGTGGAGACACACGAAGTATTTAGAACACAGCCTGGCCCCGGGTGACCTCTGTGTAAATCCTACACCCCCCCATCCAAATGGTGTTCCTTTTAGAAACACGTGTGAATCATACATGTCATCATAACAGCTCCAGCAGTACCCGCGGAAGCAGAGCGAGCTGTGGGATCCGACTTTATCCCCCACCCTGGTCCTGCTGGAGATGGCCCCTCACTCAGAGGCACTTTCCAGCACTTTCCATGCATTTACAGCCCACCCTTGTCCTTTGGGTAGGAGCCGGAGCGGGGATTCGGCCCTAAAGTGCACCTAGAGCACAGCGTCTCACCTGGGGATGGCTTTTGCCCCCGGTGGACACCGGGCAGTGTCCACAGACATTTTTGGCTGTCACGACTGGACGGGAAGGAGATTGCTACTGGCATCTGGTGGGTGGGGACCAGAGACGGTGCTCAGCATCCTACGATGCACAGCACGGCCTCTGCCACAGAGAATCATCCGGCCCCAAATGTCAAGAGGTCTCTGTTGGGAAAACCTAGACCAGAAACTCCTTGAGAATGGGAGTTTCTGCTGTGGTCACCTGCCTCTCTGCCTCTCTCTTGAGACTGCTGTGGCCACTTCTGGCACGCATGGGGCGCCCCTCGGAAGAGCCAGGAGGCCGTGCTTGGAGGAGTCGGTGGGTAAACACCCCAGCTCCCCCGGCCCCGGCCAGGCACTCGGCTCTGGCCTGCGTCTCCCCGGTGCACTGGGCTTCAGCTGTCCCCAGGGTAACCTGCTCACCAGCACACCTCCCTGCCCCGCCTGGTGGTAACCGGGGTCAACTCCCGGATCCTGGGGATGCCGTGACAAAGTGGCCCCAAGTGGGTGGCTTAAAACAACAGCAATTCATTGTCTCGTGGTTCCGGGGACGTCCGTGCTCGTGCTCGAGACGTCAGCAGAGCCACGCGGTCCCTCCAAAGGCTCTAGGAGAGACTCTTTCCTTGGCTCGCCCCGGCTGCTGGTGGTTGCCGGCAATCCTTGGCTTGAGGGTCCTCGTCCCCAATCCCAGTCCTCTGCCATCACGTGGCGCCTCCCTGCGTGTGTCTCTGTCTCTCCTGCTGCTGCTTAGAAGGACGTCGGTCATACTGGATAAGGACCCGGCCTACTCCAGTATGACCTCATCTTGCTTTTTTATTTTTATTTTTATATTTTTGAGATGGAGTCTGGCTCTGTCACCTGGGTGGAGTGCTGTGGCGTCATCATAGCTCACTGCAACCTCCAACTCCTAGGCTCAAGCGATCCTCCTGCCTCAGCCTCCCGAGTAGCTGGGACTACAGGCACGCGCCACCACACCTGGCCGATTTTTCCATTTTTAGTAGAAGTGGAGTCTTGCTCTTGCTCAGGCTGGTCTCGAACTGCTGACCTCAAGTGATCCTCCCGCCTTGGCCTCCCAGAGTGCTAGGATTACAGGCGTGAGCCACTGCTCCCGGCTTCATCTTATTTAACTAATTACATCTGCAGTGATCCTATTTCCAAACAAGGTCACATTCTGAGGTACTTGGGTTAGAATTTCAACATATTTTGGGGGAAGGGGAAATACAATTCCATTTATAACACTCCCCAGGAAACTGTTTGCATAAGAACCCTTGTCTGGGGGTTTCCACAATTAAGATAACCCCTCCCTCCTCCACCCACACAACCAGTAGGGTTTCTGACTGCCAGGGTGTAGATGCTAAATCTTTGAGTTTCTGCTGGGCAGGGCAGAGCTGTCGCTTTTAGGGTCTCTTTGGGGCAGCCATCTGCTAGCCTGGCCGGGCTGGTCCTGGGATGCTTCTCACTCTGGCCACAGGCGGGTACAATGTCTGGAATCTTTGCGCCCCGTGATTGGTGCTAGAGCTGAGGCCGTGGGTGTGGCGACAACAGCCAACACTCGATTCTGAACAAGCCTGTAGGTTGAGACCCACAGAGAGCCCAGACGCGCTTGCTCCAAGCAGCTTGGAATCCATGGGCACAGATACCCAGTGGAGGTCGCCCGTCTGGGTGGGCAGCACTTTAAGATCCTGGCATCACAGCCGGGCGCAGTGGCTCACATCTGCAATCCCAGCACTGTGGGAGGCCAAGGCATGAGGATTGCTTGAGGTCAGGAGTTCAAGACCAGCCTGAGCAAGAGCGAGACCCCATCTCTACTAAAAATAGAAAAAATGAGCCGGGCATGGTGGCGCATGCCTGTAGTCCCAGCTACTTGGGAGGCCGAGGCAGGAGGATCGCTTGAGCCCAGGAATTTGAGGTTCCTGTGAGCTAGGCTGATGCCACAGCACTCTAGCCCAGGTGACAGAGTGAGAGTCTGTCTCAGGTAAATAAATAAATAACATGGAACTCTCCAAAAAAATTTCATCTCTTAACATCATTGAAATCCATTCATTGACTCAGTCATTATTTATTGAGCAGCTACTGTGTGTGCCTGGCCACGTTTAGGTGATCAAGGATGCTACCATGAAGACAACAGATTAAAATCTCCACCCTAGTAGGAGAGACAGACACAAACAGTGGACACCATAAATAATAAACTACCGAGGAAGCGAGAGACAGTGAGCAGATGCACACTGTGGGAAGCCCAGTGGGAATAAAAGCAGCATAAGAGGAGATGTGATGGGTGGTGGAGGCTAGTCTAGCTCAGGCAATCAGGGAGGGCTCCTTGGAGGAGGTGATGTTCGAGCAGAGAAGGAGGGAGCCAGGCAGGTGTTTGGGGAAGAGCATTCCCAGCAGAGAGAACAGGTGCAGCTCAACTACATGATGACTTTGGTTCCCTTCCAGATTTTAGATTTGTTTCTTTTCTTTCTTCCTCGGCATCCTGGTTTCAGGGTCTTTTGAAGAAATCCTAACCTCGACTGATTAGCAATGCTGTCGAAGGTTTATATCGGGATGTGCATCCCGGAGTTATTTATAAAATCAGAACAAAACTGGAAGCCACAGAAAGCCTGACAATAGGGAATTGGTGACATGCCTCGTGGTCCCTCTGTATGAACACACTGCGTCGTCACTAAAGATCGTCTGCCAGGAGAATATTGAGGATACGGGGAGATGCCCACCATACAATGATGCGTGGGAGAAGCGAATTTTAACGAAGAAGTTAAGGCGAGGTGAGCCTTGTGATCTCAAGTGTATAAATATCAAAATGTAAGTAAAGGAAAAAAGACCTGGAAGCCACTGTACCAAGACGGACTTTGAGTAGTGAGATTCGGGAATCTTTATTTTCTCCATACTTCCCTGTATCTTCAAATTTTTCTACCATGAGTGCAGTTTACCAATTTGCTTTTTTTCTTTTCTTTTCCTTTTTTTTTTTTTGAAACAGGGTCTTACTCTGTCACCCAGGCTAGAGTGCAGCATCGTCATTTTGGCTCACTGCAACCTCCAACTCCTGAGCTCAAGCGATCCTCCCACCTCAGCCTCCTGAGTAGCTGGGACTACAGGCACATGCCACCACACCTGGCTAATTGTTCTTATTTTTTGTAGAGATGGGGTCTTTCTATGTTGCCCAGGCTGGTCTCGAACTCCTGGCCTCAAGCAATTCTCCCACCTTGGCCTTCCAAAGTGTTGGGATTACAGGCATGAGCCACCACACTTGGCCACAATATACCTTTATAATCAGGAGAAATATTGAAACTTGTTCTGTGTTTAGGAGAAAAAAAAGGGTTTTGGTCATTCCTAGACCAGGAGACAGAGAGGAAGGGAGGGGAATGAACGTTACTTGGGCACCCAATCTTCTGGGTGTCTTAATCTTACATAATCTGTCCAGAGAAAGTCTACAGCAAAATAAATAAATGGTTGATTAATGGATTAATATATCAACAATAAATGATCACTCTGATTTTATTATTAAATGCACAAGATAAATTAATAAGAGGCAAATCTGCTTTACAGAAGAACTTCATTTATCATTTTCATTTATTATTATTATTATTATTTTTTAGAGACAGGGTCTCAGTCTGTCACCCAGGCTAGAGTGCAGTGGTATCGTCATGGCTCACAGCAACCTCAAACTCCTGGGCTCAAGCGATCCTCCTACCTCATCCTCCCAAGTAGCTGGGACTACAGGCATGCATCACCACACCCAGCTGATTTTTTTATTTTTCGCAGAAACGGGGTCTTGCTGTGTTGTCCAGGCTGGTCTCAAACTGCTTGTCTCAAGCGATCCTCCCAACTTAGCCTCCTGAGTAGCTAGGACTAAAGGCGTGTACCACTACGCCCAGCTGATTTTTATGAAAATTGTTTTGTAGGGATGGCGTCTTGCTATGTTGCAAGATAAGATACCTTGGAGACTGTCAAGGTCAAGATAAACAAGGAAAGGCAGAGAAATGGTCACAAATGAGCAAACTAAGACATGCCAACTGTAGGCCATGTGGGACCCTGCGACGGAAAGGGGACATTAAGAGAAAAACAAATGCAGTCCAAATAAAGTCTGGAGTTTTGTTTTTTTACAAAAACCTGTGAGGGAGAGATTATTAGTCTCCATTGTACAAATAAGACTCGGACGTGTCGAGACACCTGCCTGAGGTCGCCTAGCCGGGCAGTGGAGTTCCAGGACATGAGCCCTGTGATTTCTTCCTCCCTGAGCCCTGAGCTGGTCCCCGCGAGACAGAGACGGGGAGAGGGAAGGGGAACAGGGCAGGGAGGGAGGGAAAGAGCGCGAGAGGAGGTACTTTTTTGGGAAACGATTTCTTAAAACGCTCACTAAAGTCTGAGGCAGAGAGGTTGGAAGGGCAGAAACAGGAGGGTCCACTACCTCACAGGCTCTTAACGCACTTGAGCCGTGATGTTAAAGTTATAAATAAAAGGCGTGATGTGTTGGTGGAAGACAAACGTCTTGAGATTATCATCAGAATTTTTTTGTAAAAGATTCATGGCCGGGTGGGATGTCGCGCACCTGTCGTCCCAGCACTTTGGGAGGTCGAGGCAGGAGGATCGCTTGAGCCCAGGAGTTCAAGACCAACCTGGACAATAGAGCAAGACCTCATCTCTATGAAAAATTTTTTTAAAAAATTAGCCAAGCTAGGTGGCACACGCCTGTAGTCCCAGCTACTGGGGAGGCTGAGGCAGGAGGATCACTTGAGCCCAGGAGTTGGAGGCTGCAGTGAGCTATGAAGACACCAGTGCACTCCATCCTAGAGCAGTAGAGTGTGACTCTATCTCTTGAAAAAAAGCAGGGGGCTTTATAACATCCCCCTGAGGATGGAGGGTTAGGGTACTGGCCGGACACTGAGGCGAACCTGTCCCCTTAAGGCTCCGGTATGGGGGCGAGTGCCTGTCCATGCCTAAGGGCTACAAATGCAGGTTTCATGGAAATTCTGTGCCAAGAGTGAGGTCCAACTGACGTCTAACTGCCATAAAACAAGCCTCAGTTGACACAGCCCATCTCTGCCCCTGACCTGGAGCCTCCGAGGGGCCCACAGGGCTGCTGTGCCCACGGGACAGCCCTCCTCTCCAGACCTTCCCGGGCCTGAGCGGGCCATGGGCAGCCTTCCGGAATCACGATGAACAATCAGCCACTTGCCCTGCACCGCCCTGTCCTGGGTACTGCCCCCGGCATCAGCCCGTGATTCCTTGATGGTGAAACCTTCTGAGACAAGGCCTTAAATACCCCCATTTTACAGATGAAGAAACTGAGGCCCAGAGCCTTGTACAGTGATTTAGGGTCAGAATCGAGCTCTTTCTGACTTAGTATCGGCTCCCTCAGAATCTGCCATTTTACAGCCTCCCACGGCCGGCGGGATGGAGGGCCGGTTCTCCGAGCTCGAGGGGGTGGGATGGGGAACCCCACGATCACTGTGCTGAGGCTGTTTGCTGGGGACAAGAGCTCACTGGCTCGGTGTTGCTCTGGTGACAGGTGGTCCCATTTCACAGGGACCCCCTCACCATATGTGCCCCGCGCAGCTCAGAAAAGCCAAAAATTGCCTCCACCCCACAGCGGGGAAGGTCCCCAACGCCCTCTTCACCAGCTGGGCTGAGGCAGATTGGGGTCGCTGTGTGGGTGACAGGCCCTAGTCTCTCTCTCTCTCCCTCCCGCTCTCTCTCCCTCTTCCTCTCCCTTCTTTGTACTTTTCTCTGTGAATTTCTCTTTCTCTCTATTTCTCCTCCTTGATTAATCTCAATTAGGAAAGTAGCAAAACTGTGTTTAGGTGATGTTCACAAATGCATGTCCCTTAGCAAATGATCACTAATGGGTTTTGGAACTGACGTTTTTGTAGAGACAGGGTCTCACTCTGTCACCCAGGCTGGAATGCCGTGGCATCATCACAGCTCACTGCAGCCTCCATCTCCTGGACTCAAGTCATCCTCCTGCCTCAGCCTCTCAAGTAGCTGGGATTACACCTGACTAATTTTTTATTATTATTATTTTTGTAGAGACAGGGGTCTCACTGTGTTGCCCAGGCTGGTCTCGAACTCATGGCCTCAAGCAGTCCTCCTACCTTGGCCTCCCAGACTGCTGGGATTGTAGGTGCGAGCCACCACATCTGGCCTGGAACTGATTTTGAACTAAGCCTCATAGATGTTTGACTTGGCCAACATCAAAGCATTCAACTTTGGGGCACTGGAACTCACTCGTTCATTGAGTGCCTGCTGTATACAGGCACTCTTCTAGGCCCCAAGGAGTTGACGTGCTGGTGGAGAAAACCCGTGATCAATGATATAAAGGGCAGATAGTAGGCATTAAATATCTCAGGCTTTGTGGGCCGTACAGTCTCTGTTGCAACTACTCAGTCTGCCGTCATAGTGCAAAAACAGCCACAAACAAAACACGTAAGTGAATGAGGCCGGGCGCGGTGGCTCACGCCTGTATCCTAGCACCTTGGGAGGCTGCAGCGGGAAGATCACTTGAACCCAGAAGTTCAGGACCAGCCTGGGCAATAGTGAGACCCCGTCTCTACAAAAAATAGAAAAATTAGCCAGGCATGGTGGCACATGCCTATAGTCCCGGCTATTCAGGAGGCTGAGGGAGGAAGATGGCTTGAGCCAGGAGCTGGAGGCTGCAGTGAGCTATGATGATGCCACTGCACTCCAGCCTGGGCAACAGAGCAAGACCCTGCCTCTACAGAAGAAAGGAATGAGCATGGCTCTGCCCTAATCAAACTTAAGTTTCCTAAAACAGGTGGCTCGCCCAGGGGCTGTAGTTTGCTGACCCCTTCCTTGGAGGCGGTGTTGGAGGCTGGTGAGAGCCCAGGAAGAGAACAGAGCCGTATGGGGTTATGGATTGTCAAGGCGGGAGGTTGCGATCCTTCTAGTAAGACCAGATGAAACAAATTATATGAATGCGTTAAATTATCACATGGACCCTGAAAATATGTCCATCTGTTGTATATCAATAAAAAAATTAAAAATATATAAATAGATACAATAAAGAAAAAAGACATGAAAGAGGAGGAGGGAGAGCCATGCTGGTATGCCCAGGGAAGGGCAACCCAGGCAGATGGAACAGCCAGTGCAAAGGCCCTGAGGCAGCAGTGTTCCTTGTGTGTGAGGGTGAGGGAGGAGAGAATTGCGTGGGAGGCCACAGGAGACTTCATGGGCCCAAATAATTTATCATCCAAACCAGGACAGTCGAGAGAGTGAAAGCGGAAAAGAGGACTCAAAAAATAATGAACAGGCACGACATGATCTATAACGGGTACAAACTGGGACACACAGTCTCTCCCGTGGCCACTGTCAGACTTTGACTTTTTCATGGTCAAATCCACCCCACTTTTATCCCATACACTGGGGAATTGGGTGTTCTCCTGAGCTGAATTTGGTGTGTTTTTTTTTTAACATCCTGTATATTTTTTCTGAATGAACTATGCTCAAAAAAAAATAGAAGAAAATAAACCGTAAAACGGAAGGCACGTAAAGATTTTGCTGGGACTCGGCCATTGATTAGTTCGATGAGTATTTATTGAGCACTTACTAAGCACCAGGCGCCACTGGCATTGCTGCGATGAATCAGTACCTGCCCTTGCCCGTGAGGCCCCCTCGGGCCAGTCGTTATAAACGTAAAATGTTGTACAAACGCAGAGAAGGGGTGAAGTGGAAAATAGGGGTCAGCTGTAAGCCAGAATGGCGGGTCTGTTGGTCCCGGCAAATTGCAACACCTCCCTCAGCCTCAGTTTCCCCGTCCACTGGGCACGGAGGTTGTGGGAATTGGGAGATACAAGGTGTGGGAAGTATTCTGTCTGCCCAGTGGGGCTCTGCTAATACGACTGTGGTTCCACCTCCTGCCTTTATATTCCCAGCGAAATAGCCCAGTCGCTTGAACTGGGGATCAGTACGTTTCCTGTTGTTAGTATTATGGTATAGCAGAGAGAATAAAATCTCTTCCTTCAGTTCGATTAAATGTATTTATTACTTAAATGATCTTCCAGCAGGGACTTCAGGATCATGGGTTTTCACCATCCAACCGATGCTTTAGTGAGCACCTACTTTGTGCCTAGTGCTGTTCCAGGGCTTAGGGCAGGAAAAGTCCCTACCCTGGGAGAGCTGATGTTCCAGATGACAACCTCGAAAAGGGTAAAGCAATAAGACGATTCAGAGAGCGGAATGTGCTGGGGAGAGAACGAGATGTCTGGCTGAGCCGCAGGACAGGGCAAGGCCCTTTGCCTGGGAGGTCCGGGAGGGTGTCTCTGTGGGGGGCACAGTGACTCTCAGGCTGAGGTATGAGAAGGAATTGGCCGAGACCTGGGGGAGACGGGGCTCCAGGCTGAGGCTCAGAGAACGGAAACAGCAGGCTCACTGTGACCTTAAACTCGATCTCCATCGGACATACCGGAGACGTTCTCCCCCCAACCTGCCCCGTGAGATCTAAGTAAAAGTAAACGAGGAGGTGACATTTCAGAAAGACCCTGGAGGCAGTGACAAAGCAGCCCTAGAGATATCAGTGCGTATCGGTCAGGACAGACAATCACGCTGCAGCAATGAACATCCCCCAAAGCCTCCATGACTTAACCACAAATGCATTCCTTCCTCGTGCTGCGATGATGCAGGTAGGGACCGGGGAAGAAGGGGACTCTGCTCAGTGTGGTCACTTGGGATCTAGCTGGACACCCATAATGTTGCCACTTGCTGCGCCACAAAAAAGAGCCCTGGGCCGGGCGCGGTGGCTCACGCCTGTACTCCTAGCTCTCTGGGAGGCCGAGGTGGGTGGATTGTTTGAGCTCAGGAGTTCGACACCAGCCTGAGCAAGAGTGAGACCCCGTCTCTACTAAAAAAAATAGAAAGAAATTAGCTGGACAACTAAAAACATATACAGAAAAAATTAGCCGGGCATGGTGGCGCAAGTCTGTAGTCCCAGCTACTCTGGAGGCTGAGGCAGGAGGATCACTTGAGCCCAGGAGTTTGAGGTTATAGTGAGCTAGGATGACACCATGGCACTCTAGCCCAGGCAGCAGAGCAAGACCCCATCTCAAAGAACAAAAAGGTGGCATTTCGGCAAAGACCTTAAGTAGGTGAGGGAGGAACCTTATAGCAACCTCAGGGAAGAGCATTCCAGGAAGGGAGAACAGCCTGTGCAAAGGCCCTGAGGTAGGACTGTGGTTGGCGTGTTCGAGGAACTGATGGGAAGCTATGTGGTTGGAAGAGTGTGTGGAGGGACCATCTCTGCCATTCAGGAGCTCGGTGACCATTCATTTCCTGTAGCTGCCGTAACAAAGTGCCACAAACTGAGTGGCTTAAAATTTACTGTCTCACAGTTCCGGAGGCCAGAAATCCGTGAACCATTAAGGTGTCAGCTGGGCCATGTGACCCTTTCTCGCCTCTCTCCTAGCGTCTGGTGGTTTGCCGACAATCTTTGGTGTTCCTTGGCTTGTAGACACATTGCCCTGATCTCTGCTTTCACCCACACGCCTTCCTCCTCTGTGCAAAGCCGTCTCTGTCCCGACTTCCCCTTTCGGTAAAGACGCCAGTCCTGCAGGAGGAGAGCCTACCCTGATGACTTCATCTTAATTACATCCACAAAGACCCCTATTTCCAATGCGCAGGTACCAGGTAGGGCCGCGGCACATCCTTTCAGGGACACTCGGCACAACCCGCAACAGGGCCGTGGGCATGTGACTTTACTTCTGTGCCTCAGTTTCCCCACCTGGGAGGATGGGAATGATTATGTGACTGCCTCTTTGGGTTCATGGGAGGATTCATTGAGCTCAAACAGGCCAGTCTCCCCACTACCCGCCCCGCCGGGTGTGTTGAGTTGCTGGGCAGCATGTCACATGCCGAAGACCCCCGCGCCTGTCCTGGGGTCAGGTTTGGGCTGGCGCGAGATGAAGGGACTGCCTTGGCAGGGAGTGACCTCGGCTGCTTCTCCCCGTCCGCCCTGCCCCTCCCCCAGCCCCGTCCCTGCACCTCGTGACAGCCCCGAGTCTGCCTGCTGCTGGCCCTGCCGGCTTCTGCTCCCGCGGCTATATTTAGCCCTGAGAAATGGGAACGAGAAGCCCTCAGCCGCCACGGTGACGGACGGGAGAGAGGCACAGAGCACAGCCCTGTCCTCCGTCCAGCCGTGTTCCACTGAGTCCGTTCTTTCTCCCAGAAGCTTCTAGAAGCAAAGCATTTGGAACCTTGTGGGCTTGTTAGAACAAGGGCGCAGACGGGGGGCTGGCGCGTTCATTGTCCCACAGCCTGTCTGTGTCCGTGATTAAAGCTGATTTTTTTGTTGGTGGCGGTGGTGGTGCTTTCATTTTGTATTTTTTTTATCGGGGCAAAATATGTGTGACATAAAATTTACCATCTTGACCATTTTTTTTTTTTTTTTGAGACAGAGTCTTACTTTGTCAACCTGGCTAGAGTGAGTGCCGTGGCATCAGCCTAGCTCACAGCAACCTCAGACTCCTGGGCTCAAGCGATCCTTCTGCCTCAGCCTCCCGAGTAGCTGGAACTACAGGCATGCACCACCATGCCCGGCTAATTTTTTCTATATATTTTTAGCTGTCCAATTAATTTCTTTCTATTTTTAGTAGAGACGGGGTCTCGCTCTTGCTCAGGCTGGTCTCGAACTCCTGAGCTCAAACAATCCGCCCGCCTCGGCCTCCCAGAG
>CAUYSK010075294.1:0-21426 GCA_963575035.1 Avahi laniger
CTGGCCTGGGTGTGGTCAGATGCATATGTGATGTGGGCAAAAACACAGAAAAGTAACAACTACTCAGTGTGTGTGTAACCCTGCGTGTGAGCCACTCTACTGTGTGTATTTATTCCTGTTGATTGAGGCTGTTCACACCCCCAACTGCAATGTAGCCAGCATGACATATAAGCCAGCATGTGACTTCTCCAGAATTCCCTTAAACAGCACTGCCGACCCCAAGACTCAATTTCTGATGCTCTCTCTGTGTCCACATTCCTAGCAAGGAGCATGTACTGCGCTTGCAGATCATTCTGCTTTCCTGGGGAGCGTCTCAGCGGGACCTGTCCCCCCATTGGTGTTAACGTGTTTCGCTGCTGCCGCCGCCTCTGATTGTGCAGAATGGTGGAAAAGGGGCTCACACTTTGCTTGGAGAGCTAAACGACGTTGCTGTCACTCCTCTACCTTGTCCTCAATTTGCTTTCCCCATGCCAAATAAAGTCCTTGTTGCAGAATTTCTGTGTTTGCATGTCTTTAATGTTTGATATGTGTCTGAGTCAAGACACTTTGGAATGCAAGTACCAGAATCTTAAATCACACTTTTTGAGCAAGAAACAGTTTCAATTTCTAAGAATTTCAGTGAGAAACTGTTGCTTGAGAGATAAGTTGATATGAAAGCTGATACGATGCTGCTGATCCCTGATCTACGTCTCTGTCTTTTCACTGTGACCCATTTAGAGTGGATTCACTCCCAAAGACACCTCCCATGCATTAGGCAAACAATCGTTGCCAGACTAAAGTGCACTCAGTCGTAGCATCACTAATTCCGAGGAGATACCGCACCCTGTTATCCCAAGCGTTAGAGTTTTATTGAAAAGACCCCATTCACATATTTGCCTTTTAAGGTGTGGGGTTGCATCAGCTCCATGGAAACAACTGTCATAAAGATTGTAATGGGTAATTAACAAACGCGTGAGGAGTGGAACAGAAAGCACAGGAGCACCGACCGACAACATCTTATTAACGTTATCCAGCCATGTCTACAAACATCAGGACTTCATATATGTGAAGTTGGTTTTCACACATGCAAAATGCACACGCCCAATTCATGAACTCTTCTTTGTCACATGCCCTCTCTTGGGTGTGTTAAAACTGCAGAGAAGCTGATTCTGCCTGTAAAATACAGCTTCCAAGGGTAGCGGGAAAAGCGAGGTGAGGGAGAGCATTTCTCCAGGAACCTGAGTCCCCATTGGTGCTGCAGGTGCTGAGGTTCCGATGCCCAAATAGTCGGGCACGTCTGTGAGGAAAAGGCAGGACAGTGGGTCTGGAGAAGAGACAGCAGCAGGAGCCCTCTCAGATCCTCAGAGTATGTGCTGGGGCACCTGGAGGCCCCTCTGCTGCCCTGCCTGCCACTGCCCACCCCAACATACGCATCGCATTTGGGGTTTGTGTCCATACGAGCTTTTCCTCCTCCTCCCATACAGCAGGACACACTCACTGCCCAAACCCGGTGTCTCTGTGGGGCCAGTCTGACACCTAAGTGGGCTGTGACTCTTCCTCCTGTCTGCTGTGTTTTTGTCTGCCTCAGACATAGCTGATCCTTGAACACTCATCCAGTGTGTCCTACAAATGGCCTATCAGATCCTGACCACAGAGCCCGGGGAGGAGTTCAGTGTGAGCCTCTAAATTTCCTCTGCATATAGTGGTACTAGTTTGTGATTCCACAACACATGTTCAGAAAAAGTACATGTCTCCTCAAGTCATGGCTATTCAGAGTGGTTACTGATAGAATACCCCAAAGAGTCCACACATGACAGAGAAACCACAGTTTGTAATGAAAGGGGCCGTGTTTCAAGTCAGTTAATCATCATTCTCACCAAAAACACTACGAAGGTCCCAGATACTGCTGAAACCACAAACACCAACAAAAAATTCCCATACCCAGGAGAAGGGAGCAGGTGTTCTCCATGTCCACTCCATGCAGATTCTGAGCAGGTCTCAGCCCCAGATGGAGGGTCTGCCTGTGTGAAGACACAGCCTAGGGGTCCAGGCACCCCACTGAGACCCCACATGGCTGGGGAACTCAACACACACCTCAGAGAGGACAGAGTGTGTCTGTGTTTGACAAGGAAATGGTCTCAGCTCTTCCCTCTCTGTAGAAGGTGAAGGTCAAGTATTTCGATTTGGCTTCCTGCACCTGCCAAGGACTTGAAATCGTGAGGTCTCTGAGCTAAATCTCTGTATTTTTCCTAACTGTTGCCTGGGCCAGTAGGCCCTATCTCAGGGCATGTGCACTTCACTCAGAAGGACACCTGGCTCCCTCCCCCAGCTCCCAAGGTCTTGGCTAAAATTTCAGTTTGTCCCTGAGGTTTTTCCTGATTTCTCAATTGCAAATTGCAACTAGTTCCCCCAGGGAACCTCGGTGGCCCTTCTTCTCTCAATTTGTAACTGTAGAATTTCAAACCATTTCACATTCTATACATTTGACTACTTGCTTTCTGTGACATTTGTCTCCATACTCTATGAGGTAAGCTGCAGGTTTTCCTTGTCCTTGTACCACAGTGCCAAGATGATTGCCTAACACATATTAGGTGATCAATAATTTCATTTTCATTCAATTGATTAATTATATCAAGCATCATATGACAGAAAATTACATTATTATTACTAAACTGCACAAAAAACATCCAACACCCACAGAGGTAAAGCAGTCCATGTGTCTACTTCATGTGACAGCTACCTGTAGAATATTAATAAAAATCATTGCAGACTATACTATAGGAGAATATCATGGATAAAATAGGGAAGTATTAGGACTTTAGAAAGTAGAAATGGCTGCAGTGGATTTTATGGTGAATCTTAAAACACAACATACAAGAAGTTTAAAACTTGGATACATTAAAGGAAGGGGCACAGTGTCATTTTATGCAGAGAAAACGGTTTCAGGACAGGAAATATGTGGGGATAAGGTCTAAGTCCACTGGATTTGGAGGGACTGATGTGAGAGACAAGGATGACACAGACTCCAAGCTGGGGCAGATGAACCATGGAGCGTCCCTGTCCGTGCTGTGCGATAAAGGCGAAAGCCTCACATTGACTCCCACGAGTGCATTTACAGAAGCATGTCCTTGGCGGAGGCTGTGATGCCCACAGACGACCCTCACTTAGCCAGTGTGCTGACCACCAGCAGCTGTCAAGTTCCGGCCTCAGAACTATCAAATAACAATCACCGCTTGCAGCATCTAGCACTCTAGATTTCAGAAAACTTAGAGGAGGGAATAAAGTTGTGGTTAAATATATGGGATTTGCCATCAGCCTTGTTGCTTAATCTTTTTTGACTTTGAGTATGGGAATTAACCTGTTTAAGATTTATTTTCCCACCTGTAAAAAATTGGTTAATGACAGTAGGTACATAATAGAGTTAACGTGAAAATTATTTATCATGTTGGATGAAAAGTTCTTGGTAATCGATCAATATTAGCCCATGTGCATACAGTAAATATTTTTATATATCCTGAGAAGACGTCCTGGCATACAGCAGTTATCCATTTAACACCACTTCTATGTAGTCACACAATGTCTTCCTCCCACCATGAATGGTCAGGACACACTTGTGTTCTCATTTTACAGGAGACGATACTGAACTCCATAGGGTTTGAGTGTTGCATCCGGGGGTAAAATGCTAGCATTCTAGAGAGCTAGACTGGAAACCCAGGCCTCCTCTTTTCAAGCAACTCCAGCAGTTTATGGCGTTGTGAAGTTCGTGTGGATGAAAGACCACAATATAGGAAGTGTCCCACGTTAGTGCATAACTCCAGTCAAGTGACACGGTGGAGCAGTCAAGGCTTCATGTCTTCCTTGAAGGAAGAAAAGGATTGGGACAAGAGAGAGGTCAGACCACAAATTCCAAAAGTGGAGAATGGTGTGACAAGGAAAGGGTGAGAAACTTCAAATAGAAGCACGTGTGGGTCATGCAGACTACAGAATGGGGAATGGCAAGTGAGTTGGGAATGGAAATCGGGGCTGGGAAGTTTCCTGGAGATGTCGCAGACACGCCTTGTCATTCTGAACATGAGGACTTAGCAACGGGAGCGGCGCAGTGGAGATGGAGCTGCCAAGTGAATCCAGGACTTCCAAACCTGAGCCCAGATCTTATCTTTGTCTCTCCACGTGCCCAAGGTCTGTAAGACTTCAAAGCCACACCATGGATGCCTTAACATGGGACAGGGGTGCAACTCTGTACATAGTCACATTTCAAGGCAATGGCTCCACGTCACATTTATTCTTTATTTTCTCGGCCCACCGCAAGAGCTGCTTATTTAAGGTAGAAAATGTCTTGTAGGTCTTCAGTAAACACAGAGGAGGTGCACTTCAGTCATCAGTGTTGGGTGTTGCTCGAGGCTGAGTGAGTTGCGTTGGATGTTTGGTGACCTTCACACGTCTCCCCGCATCTGTGTCGTAGGGTTTGCATCTCTCACTGCCCAACCTAGACTATAGTAGCAAAAGCCAAATGCAATGCTGCCAGCCAGCCTTTATCGACCCCGAGTGCAAAATGATGTTGTTCTGTCTCTCATCTTCCCCTTCCCCTTGAATTGAGAGATGCTTCTGAGCATATCAGCCTGGAATTCTATCCCGTCTTTCCCTCTGGCGACATCAATTTCTCTAAATCTGTGGCATTAGATTCTCACCCTGAGTATCTCCTGCCCTGATACCATTCTTTCTACCAAAATAACTGCTCTATTCCTTCTTTCACTGTGTGCAACTTATAAACATTTTTATGTTTAAATCTGAAATTCACCATGTAATACTTCCTTGCCACTGCATCCACAACGGCTTCTTCTTTTTAAAGTCTCAATGCTTCATGAAGCCACACTGTACCTGTGATATTCTCCGATAACACAATCTCCAATGATTTTTATCGGTTTTTTAAAGATGGCTGATATTTTATGTATAGTTTAGTAATGATAATTTTCTGTCATTATGTGATATTGGATATAATTAATCAATTGAATCAGAATTAATTTATTGATCACCTATGTAAGGCACTAATCTAGACAATGTGGCAAAATGATGAACAAAATGTACAGCTCCCTTCTAGTGTAGGGAGACAAAAGTTACAGAGAGTAAACAGTCAAATGCATAGAACGTGAGATGCATTGAAATTCTACAGTTGGAAATAAAGGGAAGATGGGGGCTGGAGGTCACCAGGGGAAACTGGTCTCAATTTTCAATTGAGAAATCAGGAAAGGCCTCAGGGACAAAGTGAAATTGTAGCCAAGACCCCGGGAGCTGGGGGAGGGAGGCAGGTGTCCTTCTGGGTGAAGTGCAGATGCCCTGAGATGGGGTCAGCCTGGCCCAGGGGACAGTTAGGACAATACAGAGAGTTAGTTCGGGGAGCTCATAACCTCAAGTCAGTGACAGATCCCGGAAGGCAAGGAAGGTGTCCGGCCTTGACACCCTGATCCCAATGTGTAACTTTCACGTCTAAACAAGGCGGAAAAGCTGGGACCACTTCTTTGTCAGACACAGACCCACTCTGTCTTCCCTCAGCTCTGTGTTGTGTTTCCCCAGCTGGGCAGGGTCTCAGTGGGGTGCCTAGACCCCTGGGCTGCATCTTCAGGCAGGGAGATCCCACGTCTGGGGCTGAGACCTGCTCAGAGTCAACATGGAGTGGACGTGGAGGATGCCTGCTTCCTTCTCCTGGGGCTGGGAAGCTGCTGGTGGTGTTGATGGTCACAGCAGTGTCTGGGCCCAGCAGATTGAGTCAAACGTGGTGAATATTCCCACTTTATCCCTATCCCCTTTCTTTGCAAACTACAGTCTCTCTGTCACTTTTGGACTCCTTGGGGCATTCTACCAGTGTCCACATGATAAGAGTGGCCATGGCTTGTACAGATACAGTTTTATTTTCAGACACATGCTGTGGAATCACAAGCTGAAATTGCTAGGTGCAGAGTAGATGCAGAGGCTGACACTGGACTCCTCCCCAGGGCTCTGTGCTCAGGGCCTGAAAGGCCGTTTGCAGGACAGGTTGGAAGAGTGTTCAAGGGTCAATGAGTGTCTCGGGGAGAGAAAGAGACAAGAGCCAGGAGGAAGAGTCACATCACAGCCCACCTGGACATCAGACTGGCCGCATGGAGACCCCAGGTGTGGGCAGTGAGCGTGTCCTCTTGGAAGAGAGGAAGACAAGCTGCTGAGGACTCAGCCCCCAAATGTGTGCATGTGTTGGGGTGGGCAGCGGTTGGGCTTACCAGCTGGGGGCGCTAAAGGCATCCTAGGATGACTGTGGACCTGAGCCAGGACTCCTACTCATTCCCCACGCCCACTTGTCCTGCCTTCCCCTGCACCTGTGCATGACGTTCCGGTGTCAGAACCTCAGCACCTGCAGCACCAACAGGGACGCGGGTTCCCCGGGGAAATGCTCTCCCTCACTTCCCTTTTGCCGGTAGCCCTCGGAAGTGGGTTCTCTGCAGTTTTAAGGCAGAGAGAGCGCATGTCGCGAAGAGCAGTCGTGGAAGTATGCACACACGTTTTGTGTGTGTGAAGACAACTTTACGAATGTAAAACTGAGATTTTAGTTGATATGTCTGCAAAGTACGGATGCTGACTTCTTACTGGTGTGCTGCCCCCGTGCTTCCTGTTCTACTCATCTTGTCTTCGTGGGCTGCACGTTCTCATCTCAACCAACCTTGTTTCAACGGAGTGGACACCAATGCAGGGCTTAAAAGGCAAATGTGTGATCTAGGTGTATTCAGTAAAACTCCAACAGTTCCAGAAAGATGATGGTCTCTCCTGAGAAATGGCAATGTGATGACTGCGTACATACATGTGACGTTGACAATGGTTCCTTGTCTGACAAGTGACAGTTGTGGTCAGGAGAGATTCACATCCAAATGACACACGGCGAAAGACAAAGAAGTCGATGAAGAGATCCAGAGCATCGTTCAAGTGTTAATATCAATTTCCGTGAGAAGTCTAGGTCCACCCCCGGCAATCTCAGAATTTAGAACAGTATTTCCTTTAAAATATTGGAATTAAAATTCTAGTACTTGCATTTCAAGGAGTCTCTGCTAAGACACATATCAAATGTCAAAACGTTAAAACACAGGGAAATTGCTACAGGAACTTTATTTGAGATGAGGAAGGGAAGTGGGGGACAAGGGACAGGAGGAATGAGAGTCTCCTTCTAGGTCTCGAAGCGCACGACGAACTCATTGTTCTCTGTCCTAAGTGCTCAGCGGCAGCAGAATGGGTACTGGTCGCCATTGGAGAGGCAGGTCCCAGAGATGGTCTCTGGCAAACGACATCTTCTTCTTCTGCAGGAGCAGGACAAGTCCCTGATTGAGCCTGGGGACACAGAGAGAGCATCGGGCACTAGGGCTGGGGGTGGAGGCGGGTGGTAAAGGGAATCCCCATGCAGGAACTCGGTGGATAATTGGGTTCATCGTGTTGGCGACATCACAGCGGCAGAACTGATCATCCCCAATCAGCAGGAATAAACACAGATGCAGTGCTGGGCACAGCAAGATCTGAGAGCCAGTCCCATTTTCTCCCTGCTCTGCTCCCCTGCCCACCACACACACACACACAGACACACACACACACACACACGTCTGAACATGCCTTGAGGCCTGTCTCCAGTTTCTAAAGCTCCTCTAAGAGACCATGTTAAGACACGTTTCTTTTAACCTGAGCTCTCTTCCGTGACGCAGGAGAGACTCCCACTATGTTTCTACATATCATGACATTAGTGGATTTCACAGAATTGTCATAGAAGCAAAAATCATTAGAGTAAAAAGGTGTCTTCATATCATATGGCTCTTTCTTATCAGTATACACAGGAGGAAACTGAGGCCTGGGGAGGTGTTCACCTGAAGACACAGAGCCAGCGCTGGGACTGCTTCTAGAAGAATCTGGGTTTCCTCTCTAGATGCCCCAACTCTGCAGTGTTGGGGTCTCTCACCTGCAACTCTGATAGCTGAGATCTTGTCCCCTGCAAAAGAGATGGCCGTGTCCTGGTCCTCTGCCCTAGGCTGCTCCTGGGCTGGGGCCTCCTCAGCTCTCTCTTGCAGGGGCCCAGCCTGGGCCTGGAGGGCCAGCAGGAGAAGGGCAGCCAGGAGGGCGAGGGTCCTCATGCTGGGGTCGCCTGGAGCAGGGAGAGCAGGAGCCGAGTGCGTGGAGCGAGGAGTCGGCTGTGTTTATAGGTCTGTGGGAGGAGGCGCGAGACCAACCTGCAGGGAGGGCCGGTGAGCATCTGCCTGGGAGGGTGAGGGCCGCCCTCGGCCTGATGCTCCTCTGTCCCGGCGGCTTCGTCACAGAGACTCTGTGTGTTTAGTGTGTGTCCTGGGTCCAGGCTGATAGCGATGATAAGGACCATGTTGCATTTTCTTGCTTCTCATCTGCTGGAATATTTACTTTTTAATATTCAAAAAAGAAAAGAAACGGTCCTTTCATGCGATAAGCTCAGAGAACAAATGCCTCTGATTTTCTGAAGATGGGCCTGCTGCTCTCTGGGGGTCTAGTCCCTGGGGCAGACCTGGACCCCATTAAGCAGACAGTTAAATCACTGCAGGATTCAGGGGCTTTACCCCGCTCCTGAGGGGTGTTGTCACTGTTCTCACCATCTTCCCCATCCACGAGATGAGACGGGCTGAGGAGAAGAAATAGCAAAGAGGCCATCGGGGGCCGAGCAGGGCACGGGGGGAGAACAGAAGCAGGAGCTCTGACAACCACCTCATCGAACCCAGCTCGTCACCCCGGGGAGACACACAGTCAAAATCACAGGAAAACTTCGTGTAACCGGTCTCTGCAGTGACGAGCGAGCAGGAGCGTGTGCGTCCCCCGGAGGGAACGCGGCGGCGAGGGCAACCGTTGAATGTAGGCGAGCATAGTCAAGGTTACAGTATCATCTACAGTTGACAAATGTAAGGAAAAAAATGGTTTTTGTAACACAAGCTTCTAGAAAGAGTCGAAGCTTGTCTTGTGGGGACAAAATGATGCAGCAAAGTCAATAAGAATGTTAAGAATTCTGGGCGGGGGAGGGGACATATGTGTGGGGGTTTCGTGGTATCCAGAAGGGACACGGGTTTTTAAGACTTGAGGACAGTGACACAGGGAGGAGAACCCCCCCGGGACGGAGGAGGGCTCATCTCTATCCCACCAGTGCGGGGCAGGTGGCCCAGCCCAGCCCGGCTCCAGGCAGCCTGGGCTGCTTGCTTGCACCGATGGTGTTTCCGTGACACCCAGGGATGGGATTGGCTCATTTCGCCGTAGCCCCCACGAAAGAGAAAGCACTTCCAGGGACCCAAGGGACACAAGCGGTAAAAAGGTACCACCGCCCGGACCTGGCAATGCCCACCCAGTCTCGGGCTGAGTACCTCCCCGCCTCGGGCCACCTCCGTTGGAGCAATGCTCCTCAAATGTTCCCTCCTGGAAGACCCTTTCTCTTCCTTTTCTTGTCTTTGTTTTCTTTGAGGAGGGCCAAGCTGTCGACTCTTTTTAAAAGGCCTACAAATAATCAGTCTCATTTTTATTATTAGATCCAACAAACAGAAGATTACATTTCAATAAATAGAGTTAGAACAAACATATTACTAATAATACAGAGAAAAGAAAAATAATCTCTGTACACACCGTTCATGACAAGTGTGCCAATAGATATTAAACACAGAGAGTCACTATTCCATTTCTATAATAACTTGCTGTTCTTTGTAATTAAACAAAAATGACCCATATTAAATGCCAATAAACACTGTGCGTGTCTTCTTTCCTTCTGTAGCAAGAAAATTTAAAGCATAGCCATCATTTTGCTTTTCCAACATCCAGCATGAAATCCCTCAGACACATTTTTTATTTTTGGCTAAGCCAAGATTTCTAAATCATTCTAATGCTTATTTGCACAGAGAGAGGTTCAGGGAGGTCTATCACCACCTCTTAGATATATTAAATGTGTGGCCTCATTGGATTCATCTTTTTGAAGATCCAAAAAAGCATCAGAACAAAGTCAGTGTTCTAAAAATGTGTCTGGGTTTGTTTCAATCAGGCATGGTGCACTGAAGTACGAGTTCATCCTCACAGATCCCTAGAGACAGGAGGCACCATGCAGAGCCACCTGGGGAGGACGAGGTCACCAGAGGCAGCGGGAGAAAGACATCAGACCCTGGCCCCAGGTCCAGTCAGGGTTCTGCGAGAAGGAAAGGGCCAGGTGGTGCAGGTGCCCTGCATAAGCTTAGGGCTGGAGAATGTACAGAATTGTGGCAGGCTCTGGGCTGTAGGAGCGGCCCCTAGTTCTCTGGTATCTGGCTCTGGGGAGATTTAGGGCAGGGGAAACCACCTGGCATGTGAAAGTTTGATAGAGAAGGTGGTTGGGTGTGTGGGCTCTGGTTAGTTTGTGCATCAAAGCTGTGCTCACGGGGTGTTGACTGCTGCCTCTAGCAATTAGCTCGCCCTGGGAGGGGCAGTCCCTCCAGGACCAAGACCCCAAACTCCAGAGCATCAAGAATTCAGAAAATAAGAAAATACAGTCACTATAGTCTGAGTAATATCACTTCCTCTATTGAAATGCTTCTTGTGGGAGCCACTGAAGAAACTTTTTTACTTATCCATCCTGTGTCATCTTGTTGGCTTTGCTGGTCATGCGTCCATTTCTCTCATCACTTACCAGACGTCCCTGCGATGTCAGGAACAATGCAGGGGCTCCTGGGATGGAGAAGCTAGCTCCCGCCTTCCTCGAGCTTGAGTTGGGGTGACAAACAGAAAAGTCCACGGCTACAGAACTGCCAGGCCAGTGCTTAAAAGAGATGTGGACAGGCTGCTGGGAGTGGCCCTTAGAGGTGGCACTGAGCTGCATTCTGAGGGGTGTGGGACCAGCCAGGGGTGAGATTTGCAGACAGAGTGAGGGTATGTGTCCCCGTCTTGTCCCCTAAGAACACTTTCAACGTCCCCACATGCAGTAGATGGGAATGTCACAAATGGAACCAGAGCCTGATTCGTGGACAGAGCGGTTGAACAGTATAAAGTTATTGGTCTCTCTAAGTCAATGTACAAATCCAATATAACCACAATAAAATGCCAATAAATAATTTTATGAAATTAGACAAGCTGATACTAAAGTTCAGATAGAAAACAAATATACAAGGACAGGTTGAAAAAAATTGGGGAAAAACTACAAAGGAATACGACCCTTATTAGACATTAAAACACACTATAAAATCTATATAATTAAAACAATGTGGTACTAGTGTATGAATAGACAGACAGATCAGTACAGCAGTATAGGAATTCTAGTATTAAACCCATATACAGATGGAGATTTAGGTATACAGCAAAGGCGGCATTGCAAACCACCAGGGTAAGGATAAACTTTTTAATAAATGGTGCTGGGACAATTAGGTAGTCATTAGGAAAAACATAAAATTAGATCCATATCTCACACCATGCACATAAATTAGGGATCTAAACGCCTCTGTCCAGGGCTGAGGTCGGAGAAGTTGAAATCTGTCTATTCTCTCTATTGCAATTAAAAACCCTGCGTTTTTTTCCCATTCATTTTAAAAAAGTATTTCGAGGGTCAGTCACGTACCAGGCACTGCCTTAGCCACTGCAGATACAGGATGCCAAGACAGTTAGGGTCCCCGCTTTCCTAGAGCTTACATTTTGATGGCAGAGAGAAACAACCGCCCATAAAAAGGAGCCTCTGCTTTTATGGGATGTTTACGTAGGTGGAGAGCAGGCAGTTAAACAAGCGAATGTCCACCATAAACAATTAAACATGAAATTCAACATTGGGTAGAGATCCACGCTGCCAAGGAAAACAAAGCCGGCCGAGGGACAAAGAGTGGAGGGCAAGGAGTTTGGAAAGTGGCGGGCACGGCTGGAGAGCTGTGGGGGCCACATCGTGTTCATTCCAGATGATCAGGAAAGGCCTCTGCTGGTCTGAGTGACAGGAGGAGCACTGCGTGGTGAGCCTCGGGCCGACAGCCACACCCGGAGGAGATGGCAAGTGCGATGGGCCGTGGAAACCCACAGGAGAGTGATGGACAGGGAAATGGCATGGTCCAGTGTACAGCTCAGCAAAGTGACTTTGGTCACTGGAGGCAGCGTCCACTGGGCAGGGATATCACACCACACACATCTGTGAGCAGCAGGGCCCCTGCTAGACTGTTCTGTCTACAACTTCTCTTCCAAGGCTTCTTTCTCTGGCCTTTGCCTTAGGGATAGCGGACTTGGTTAAGTGACCCGTGTTTGGTCGCCAATGTTCGGTGGCCAGTGTGCACAGGTCCAAGCTCAGCTACTTACCATCCATGGAGTCTGGGAAGGCCACTTGAAACTTCCTCGAGCTCACTTTCTTCATCTATAATATTTAAGGTAGTTCTCATCTCAGAGAGTTGTTGCAAAGACACATTGAGAGACTGCGAATAGGCTTTGAAAACTGAACCCTGTAAATACAGGAGATGACTAAAATGCCATATCTGCGCTTTATTCCAGCCTCTAGTTGAGGCAAAGCTCAAGCTAATAATTTGAGGCCTGTTCGACTCCCTGGAGGACAAAGTTTCCTTCCTGTCCAGACCCCAGGTCTTGAGATTATTGCATCTTGGACAACCCAGGCTGCTGCCCCTACAGAAAGGCTGTGGCCAGATTAGCCTCCCGCTCAGTCGCGGCGCAGTTCATGTTAGCCCGCTCCTCCTGGCTGGAGAGAGTGCCCCGTGGGGAAGAGGCCCGAGGCCCCACTCGGGAAAGCAGCCGTGCTATGACCGACTAAGGATGCTGGTCATGCACGAAGGATGGAAAATTGCCTGGGAGCAAGAGTCCATCCTCTCTCCCAGCACTCACAGGGCACCTTGGCCCAGGACCCCAGCAGAAACTACTTGTCGCCTCCTACATAGTTTTTGCTCAGAACCTCACATAAACATTTCCTCCCTGCAACTTTCATGTTGCCTATTGTCCTACTCCCAAAAAAATTTTTTTTAAAAAATCAGTAATTCAGGTGGGACAAAACTCTCTCCTACAACTGGGGCTTGGTCTCTCTCTCCTTTCTGAATGGAAACACCTGTCATCTTCTCTAAGTCCAGCTGTTCGCTGCACGGTGCTGGCCACAGTGTCTTCGCCAACCTTCACACCAAGGGTTTCACGGGCTGGTGGTGATAATGTCACTCAACGTAGACTCACAGTTCAGCTCATTAAGAACATATACAAATAGAAAGAAAAAGAAGAAAACTAATGTCATCTGTATAGCTCCCTGAACGTCCCTCTGGCAGTCTGGCTTATATCAGGGGTAATTTGTGAAGTACCAAAAGAATGAGACAGGTCATTTCCCTCGCGCAGCTGTGCTACGTGTTGGGGGAGGAAGCGTGAAAGAATCTGCAAAAGGGGTTTTGTTTAGGCTCAGCTGCTTGCCGCACAGAAAGCCAACTCCCGAGACCACGAGGACCGTCAAGGAAGAAAGGAAGTGCGTTGCGGAGGATGTCAGCCAGGAGGTGAGAGGACTGCAGGACCCCCTCAAATCGGCCACCCTGACTGACAGGGGTCAGGGGGTTTTAGAGGTGACGTGAACAATGCATGAGGTGCGTGAGCAGCATTGCATGCTCGGGGCGGAGTGCGGGCCACGCACGCGCAGTGAGACGTCGTGCCGGCACAGGCGTTGCATGATGAAACAATGGCGGGTCAGCCCCTCCCAGGGCGGAGATTTCAGTCGCGTAAAGAGCTAGGTGGTGATAATGGCCAGCATTTTAGCCTTGTGCGCGTGCGGGTTGCAGGGAGTAGGTTGCTCAATGAGTCCTTGGGCAGGATCGGCGGTGGGTGCTGCTCATCCTGACTTCTCTGAACAAGCAGGCGGTGCGAGGCCCGGCAGTGATCTCGCGGCTGCAAGGAGAGTCCGCTGTTTCTGAAAAACAACTCGAAAGGAAGTGGATCAGTGAAACAGAAAGTTAAAAGGCTCTGGTCGGCAGTTCTTACTGGCCTGGGCACTTGAAACATAAGAGAACTGCAAAAAGGCATTTTCGTTCGCAGAGCCGGTTCCAGACGTTGGAAGGACCACTCCCAGCAGGTGCCTGGAATGCAGAAGCTCCACGTTTCCTGGGAAACGCCGCCCAGTTTCTTTTAACCGTGAGTCAGTCGGAACTGATGAGTTTTTGGGAAAGGCTGTCATCCTCTGAGAAAGTTGAGTATGGGAGGAGGCCGCACCCTCTGAGAGAAGGCCGCCCGCTGTCACTTGGGTGCGCTAAGAGCACGCGGGTGGGCCAGGCCAGGTCTCCTCGAAAGGAGCCACTCACACCCCCAAAGGGCCGTGCAGCGCTCGTGTGACTTGACTGCTCTGAGCTTCGGCTCCTTTTCCTCGGCGCCCTCTGACCGGAGAGTTCTATGATTCCAAGGCGTGTTCTCTCCAGCAAAGAACTCACAGTCTCGTACCAAATCCGTCCCAGACCAAACAATGGCAAAACAGTACAGGACGGTAAATCATCCAGGGACAAACAACATGGCAACGACAAATAAAAAAGCGATTTAGAAACAGAAAACAAAACACCAGCTTGAAATGGTACTAAACCCCGTAAGAGAGGTGGAATTTGGCCGAGTTGAAGAGGGAAGAGTTTAAAAACGACACCCTCTGCCTTCTCACAAGACAAGGGATTGCTGAAGAAGTGAATGTGCATTCATTCATTCATTTATTCATACTACAGATATTTTTTGAGCTGAGCCAGTGTCTCAGAGCTGGGGACACCGCAATGAACAACCAGGTGAAAGCCCCTGAATGCATCGGGCTTACGTTCATGATGCGGGTCCCTAACCACATAAACAAGTGAAAGATGCGTCTGCCCCCGTCTCGAGGCCGATATGTCCCTTCCCCACCGGCGCTCACTGTATTCAGCGACTCACCTTTCTTCCGTGGGGGGTCTATTTCCCTTCCCCGGGCTCTCACGCAGTCCCAGGGGCGGAGCACACAGACAGAAAAGAATCACCCACGCAGGGCCAGAGAATCTGTGTTCAGAGACTGCCTGCCACCCCGACACGGACCCGCCGTCCTTGGTCCAAGCGTGTGGCCCCCAGCTCTCCCTTAACTACACATGGGCTCGTTCCTGTGGGGCAACTCAAACCCTCCACCACCCACCAGCGTCCATGCACGTCTAAGTCCGCTGGGAGACCACGGCTTGTGCCACTGCTCTGGGACCCCTGTCATATACAGTCACCTCAAGGCAGAAAGGGCTTCACTTGAAGATATTCCCGTTAATTCCTCACCCACGCACGCCAAGCAACAGCTTTCAGATGTCAGATAAATTTCATGCCTGTCACCTGGAGTTTGCCTCCGGATTCCCTTCCAGCATGGCTGTGGCTTCATTCCCGCTCAGCAGACGTTCCAGACGGAACCGTCAGGGAAAGAGAACGAGCCACCCAGGGGTGCTGATAACCCCGGGACCAGGATTCCTGCCACAGAACGTCCAGCTCCAGTGGGTCTTACTCCTTCCATTTCTACTTTAATCACAACAGAGGTAATGACCCCTAACATTCAGGGAAGTGCTTATTTGTGCCAGGTTTCAGTTAAAGCATCACACATGTTATCTCATTCATTCCTCAGAACCACTCTGTGGTATAGGTGCTAGGATTATTCCATTTTATAGACAGAAAAAACTGACTCATAGAAAGGTTAAGTGAGTGGCCCATGATCACGGGTCTTGGAAGCAGTGGAGCTGGTCTGTTTCTAAAGCCGTGCTGGCTGTGAAATACAGCCTGGTTTGGGTGCAAACTGCTCAAAACCTGATGACTTCCAGGACTCCCAGAGCTGAACAAAGGACAAACCACCCTTCCCAAATACACTTCCTTTCCCCAAAACAGAAAATGCACACATGAAGCCACTCCTCCAGGTAACATTCTTTTTTTTTCTATTTTTTTTTATTTCAGAATTTTATGGGGGTACAAATGTCTTGGTTACATGGATTGCTTTTGTACTGCTGAAGCCAAAGTTATAAGTGTGCCCTTCACCCAGATAGTGTACATTGTACCCATTAGGTACGATTTTACCCATCCCCTCCTCCCTCCTTGCGCCTGCATCATTTCTGTTGAATTTTACTACCATGTGTGCTCATGAGTGCTAATCAGTTAGTTCCAATTTAATAGTGAGCACATGTGGTACTTGTTTTTCCATTCTTCTTTTTTTTTTTTTTTTTGAGACAGAGTCTCGCCCTGTTGCCCAGGCTAGAGTGCCGTGGCATCAGCGTAGCTCACAGCAACCTCAAACTCCTGGGCTCAAGTGATCCTCCTGCCTCAGCCTCCCGAGTAGCTGGGACTACAGACATGCACCACCATGCCCAGCTAATTTTTTCTATATATTTTCAGTTTTCCAGCCAATTTCTTTCTATTTTTTTTTATTTTTAGTAGAGACAGGGTCTCGTTCTTGCTCAGGCTGGTCTTGAACTCCTGAGCTCAAACCATCCTCCCATCTTGGCCTCTCAGAGTGCTAGGATTATAGGCATGAGCCACCGCGCCCGGCCACTGTTTTTCCATTCTTGGAATACTTCACTTGGGAGGATGGTCTCCAGTTCCATCCAGATTGCTGCAAAAGGTATTAATTCATTTTTCATGAATGAGTAGTACTCCATGGTGTACATATACCACATTTTATTAATCCACTACGAATTGATGGGCACGTGGGTTGATTGCACATCTTCGAGATTGTGAATTGTGCTGCAATAAACATTCTAGTGCAAGTGTCTTTTTGATAAAATGACTTTTATTCCTTTGAGTTAATCTCAGTAGTGGGATTGCTGATCAAATGGTAGGTCTACTTTTAGCACCTTAAGGTATCTTCATACTATTTTCCATAAAGGTTGCACTAGTTTGCAGTCCCACCAACAGGGTATAAGTGTTCCTTTCTCTCTGCATCCACATCAGCATCCATTGTTTTGGGACTTTTTGATAAAAACCATTCTGGGTTTTAGGTGATATCTGGGGTTAGGTGATATCTCATTGTGGTTTTGATTTACATTTCTCTAATGATTAGTGACATTGTGCTTTTTTTGCTATGTTTATTGGCCATTAGTCCATCTTCTTTCGAAAAGTTTCTGTTCATGTCTTTTGCCCAAGAATTATAGGCATTCCTAAGGGTAAAGAAGAAAACACATGAGGTTTGGAATACCTATTTGAGGGAATACTTGAGGAAAACTTCCCTGGCCTTGCTAGAAATTTAGATATCCAGGTACAAGAAGCTCAACGAACACCTGGGAGATTCATCGCAAAGAGGCAATCACCAGAATACGCAGTCGTCAGACTGACTGAGGTTAATAGATAGCATTCTAATATCAATCAGTAGATCCTGATCAGCCGATTCGGGAGAATTCCAGGTGACCCCACCTTCACCTTTGAGCCCTGTGATACCCAGGTTTCCACTGTGCTCTGTCACTTGGCCCTAAAGCCTAGTGAAGGCCCCCCCCTCCAGAGCCACTGGAAATAGTAACTCCAAGGGGAGATTTGGTCAGCAGTGTGATGTGTCATTAAAAGGGACCCACATTCCACTGCCCCTAGAACCAACAATCGAGTGTGGACTCATTAACCATGTCCTGGGCATCTGACTTGGGCCAAGCACCCTTCCAGGTTCAGGGGATAAAACAGTGAACAAAATAAATTTGTAAAAGTCCCCAGCAGCCTGGCTTGTCACAACAGCCACCCAATTTGTCTCCTTGTATCTTCCTTGCCCCTGGCCCAACCCACTTCCCAAGCATCTTTTTAAAATGAAAACTAATTGTGTCACCTCCTTCTCAATACCTCCGTGGCATCCCATTGTCCCTAGGAAACAGTCCAAAGTCCCTACAGTGGTTTCTGAGATAGGCCTCCACAAAGTGACTCTCGGTTGCATCTCATGCCATTTGCAAGCTGTGCTTCTAGGTCAACCTGGGTCTAGATTGTTCTCTCCCTCCCGTGTACTCTGCTGCCCTTACCTGGCCACGTGCTGCTCAGCCGGGATCTGTTGGCCAAATACTCACACAGCCTGCGGCATTGGAGGAAGGACAAATGTAGTGACCTGAGCACAGCTGAGTTAGCTCAACAGAAGAAAGGATGAGCTGGTCCCTGGGCCACCGAAGCGCCCACTTCCTAACAGAGCCACTTCTCTGAGCAGGGAGCATCACCTCGCGTGGTCGTTTGGATGTTCCTTGCCCACCACTCTTACCCTATCCCTGAAAACAGTGACCGCTTTCATGAAATGTATCACTTCCCTTTATTTTGACCTGGTGCTGTTTGGACTTGGGGTTCTGAAATTAAGTGAGAAAATATATTCAAAGTACCCAGAACACAAGTGATCCCTGACGCCCCTCTGTTCACTCTCCCATCAGCACCTCCTCCCACTTTAGAATAACTTTTAGTGGCCAAGTGCAGGAAAAGACAAGACATCAAGTCTTCACTCTCTCCACTGCTCCCCTGAAAGATCCTGTCACGGACCTGGCACCTTTGGGATCTGGCCGTGTGCGAGCTCTGGAAGACTTTGCAGAAGGTTTGTGACTGTGTGGGTGATGGAGGCCTAAGGAGAAGGGGGTACCGCAGGTCTGGGGGACCCCTCCCTGGGACCCACGGGGGGGCAGATGACTGGGGTGAACACAGACCGCATAGCCAGCAGGCTCCAGCTGCGCAGGTGTCTCAACCGTTCTGCTGGCCAAGAATTATTTTCATTCTGCAATTAAGCTGCACACTGACCCTCAGCCACGCTCATTCTGTGCTTGTTTATTAAGCACCTACTATGTGAAAAGTGCCGAGAGTGCACAAAGTATAAGAAACAGGGCCTGGTCCTTGCTTTGCAGGAGCCACCATGTGTCTGCACGGAAAGCTTTCTGTGAAGACGAGAGGTCTCTTTGGCTCCTGGGCTGAGTTCGGGTTCCCTGTCGGAGGGGGACATGAAGTGCTTTCCACTGCAGCTGCCATGGGCCAGGCCCAGTGGAGCTGATCACCCCAAATTTGCATTTAATAAAGCATTGTCCCAGATTTTGCCATCTGGTCTTAGGCACAGCAAGTATTGTTTCACAGTTAAAGAAAATGCTACGAGGGCACTTCGGTTATGCGCTCGGGGTCACACGCCTAATAATTAGCGATGCGGGGTCTGGAATTCACCGTCCCAGACACTGAAGCTGGAAATTCTTGTGCCGCTACGGCCGCGAGCTGGGCCACAGGGAGGAAGACACGAGACAGGCTGGGTCCTAGCTCATTTGGTGTCCACGACAACCCCCCTGTGAGGCTGTGCTTGCCCTCAGCAACCCAGGCAGGGACAGAGACTTGGGGAGGCCAAGTTCCTGGACCCCACTTGCCTGTACTCATGGACACCTGGTGGGCTGGAATTGACCAGGAAGGGTGGAAGGCATTCTGTACACACCGCAGACTTACGGATTCCAAGTACAGGAATTCCAGCCAGGATTGAGCGCAGCCAGGAAGGCCGGGCGGGCGCGCAGCAGGAAGGGTCTTCTCTGCACCCAGGGCCGCAGCTTGAGCCCTTAACTCAGGCCAGTCCTCGGCGGGCCTGCGTCAGGGCTGGGGGCAGAGCGGCGTAAGGGGGCTCGTGGTGGGAAAGAACCATGGGGGACTCCATCCAGCCAGTGTTTCTTTTCCCTCTGGGGCCCTGATGCCCTGGCTCCTAACTAAGTCTGCGTCTCATCTCGAATGTGTCCTCTGAGCCAATCTGTAGCAACTACCCCAGACCTTGTCACCTCCTGCCCTGGCTCCTCTACCAGGCTCTGCGTTAGCGGCCCCCAGGGTAGAGGACAGTGGCCAGCAGACACAGTGACTCCTGAGTGCTTGGACAAAACAGGAGAAGAGAGAGAACACCAGTCAGCTTGGTGTGTGTGCGTGTGCATGTGCATATGTGTGCATGTGTGTGCACGCGCGCACGTGTGTGTGTGTGTGTTTACAATATTGGTGGCTTATCACCTAACAGCTCTCCCTCAACCTTGCACACAGCTCTCAGGTCTCTGCTCAAAGATGCCTTCTCTGACCGCCCCCCCAAGCTAACTTCTCTTCCATCCTCTTATCCTATTAATTTTTTCACACACTTCTCCCTGCCTGACACCACATTTCACAAACACACACGTACACATGTATACAGTTCTTAGGTTTTTTGTCTGTCTCTCCCACCAGATTAACTTCTTCCTATAAAGTAAAAGTTCTAGGCGGGAAGGGACCTTGTCCTGTGAATCCATTGAGTGACACCAGAAAGCAGAGTCGCTGTCAGTGGAGCGGGAAGTCTGCGAGCGTCGTCCGCAGGGCTGCAGCCCAAGGTCACAAAAGTGCCACCATGGCCGAGGCCTGCTTCCAGGAAGGTTCCAAAACCCTCCACTCCACCAACACTTTCCAAATCTCGCAGGAGTCCACCACCGTGGCAAACCCTGACTCAGGCCCACCACGGAAGGGACAGGAGTGTTGGCGCTGGAGGAAAGATGGCCAGCACCTCCTGCGGATCTGAGAGTCAGAGACCCCAGACACACAGCAGGCCACGGCCAATACCCACGAATAAGGAACCATTGATATTAGATTTAAATACGCTAGAAAATTTAAGTAATACGATCTTCAACAACGAATAATTTTGTTTAGCTATTCAGGAGTGTGTCACTGCATCTTTATTTAGACGAAAAGCTCGTTGCTAACACAGTTTGCAATTTCCCCAGCAGCCGTCCCATTACATACGGAGAATCTGTCACCAGCTTTATTTGTGAAACCTGTTGTCCCGAACTTCGAAAGGAGAGCAGGAACGTCCTGCACCTAACCTCCACCGGGCTTATCTCTCCCCGTGGGGGGCAGGCCTTGTTTACCTTCCTGCCACCTGTGTCTTGGGCGGCCTGTGGGGAGGGCCAGGCTTTCCCGTCTCTGAAATCCCAGCTGCACACACACAGCCTGGCGCGGGGCAGAGGCTCAATAACTGTTTGCCGAATGAGTAAAAGGAAAGAAATCTGTGCACGGCGTGCTTCATTATTCATCATCTTTGAAAAGATCAAGCCTCCGAAGGACCCATTGTTTCTACTAATTATACACTGCAGTACACGCTCCTGGAACCAAGGTGTACCATGGCACAGAGAGCAGGTTATGTGGTCATCACAGCTGTAGAAGCAGGACAATAAATTATATCAAGCCAAAAGGTTCATCCCACCTGCTTACCCAGGCTTTCTCGACCTTGACACTGTTGTCACCGTGGGCCAGATAACCCCTTGTCGTGGGAGGCTGTCCTGGAATTGAGAGATGCCTAGTCTCTACCTGATAGATGCCAATCACATCTTCCCTGAAGTTGAGACAACCAAAAATCTCTCCAGGCATTTCCAGATGTCCCCTGGGAGGCAACATCGACCCCCTAGAGAAAAGCACTGTTCCAACTCGATATGAGAAGTCGGTGGAGGTGGGGGGCAGATTGGGGAGATATTGATCAAAAGGTACGGACGTCAGTAGACAGCAGGAATAAGCCCAAGAGAGCTGTTGTACAACATGATGACT
>CAUYSK010075300.1:0-60156 GCA_963575035.1 Avahi laniger
AGACTCCGTCTCTACCAAAAATAGAAAGAAATTAATTGGATAGCTAAAAATACATAGAAAAAATTAGCCGGGCATGGTGGCGCATGCCTGTAGTCCTAGCTACTGGGGAGGCTGAGGCAGGAGGATCGCTTGAGCCCAGGAGTTTGAGGTTGCTGTGAGCTAGGATGATGCCACGGCACTCTAGCCTGGGCAACACAGTGAGACTCTGTCTCAAAAAAAAAAAAAAAAAAAAAAAGCTGACACCACGGCGTGCCTGCCTCACAGGGATTTGCTTGGACGTGGGCTGCACACAACAGTGTTGAATATGGTGATTACAGGCAGCCAATCAATTAGCCCCTGTTCAGGAATCTGATCGTGGCAGTCAATCGGTGATTGCCAATCTGCATATTCATTCAGTGTCATTAATTATGCATCATGCGGCATTAATCCCTATAATGTGCACGTGTGCGAGTCGTGCAGCAGGCTGCGGTCCTGTCTGGGGGAAGATGTGCGTGTCGGGCGGGGCGGCCAATGGGCGCTGAGCCAGGCTGAGCGGGACCTCTGCGTTGGCCGCGGAAGCTGGGACTGGGTTGATGTTTAATTCCGATCTGGGGTTCAAAGTGGCGGACGGCAGGCCTGATCCAGCCTGCAGATGCGTTTTGTTTGGCCCGAGCAAGGGCTTTTTAAAAAATGGCTATAACGTATTAAGTCTGGGCTCCCCGGTTCGCCGCAATCCCCCACCGCGCCTTATAGCCTCCTACGCCGTCGCCCCCGAAGTTTCCTACCTGGCCCCCGTGGGCACCTGAATCCCCCCCAGCCTCTTCCTTTTTCATTATCGTCTCCCTAAGAAACCCTTTTAGACATTCTTTCCTGCTCCCGGCCCTCCCCACCAATGGAATTTTAATGCCCAGCTATACCGATGTCTGTTTATGTACCGTACGCAAAGCTGTAAGACTTTTCGCCCTCCAAGGAGCAAACTGAGGCCCTGTTGAGAATGCGAGCTCTGGGTTACGAGGTCCGCCCGTCTCTGGCGGTTTCCGTGATGTAGGGAAGGGGCAGGAACGGGGCTGGCCCTGAGGCGACCTCATCGGTAGTAATCATTTCTCTCTTACAGTCCCCTGGCGAACATCCATACTGGCCGTCCTGCCCTCCTTCCTTCCCCCTAAACCAGCTCTAAGTGGTCCGGTTCCCATTCATTCTGTCACCTTGTCCCCCCCACTCCTCAGGAGCCCAAATCTTTAAGACCCAGGTCGAGTGTCCACTCTTCTAGAATCTTTCTGGCCAATTAAAATACTTGTACATGGACGCTGGGCATGGTGGCTCACGCTTGTAATCCCAGCACTTTGGGAGGCCGAGGCTGGAGGTTTGCTTGAGGCCAAGAGTTCAAGACCAGCTTGGACAATACAGCAAGACACCATCTCCAAAAAAAAAAAAAAAAAATTACTTGTACGTGGGTATTGAGGTGTCAGAGGGGGAAGCCTCTTAGCGAGTCACAATTTCCAAGCTTGCATTCTGTAGATGAGCAAGCAGAAGCCCAGAGATGGCAAAGGACTCGCCCAAGCCTGAACAGCAAGTCAGGATAAAGTAAAAACCATGGTCAGATTTTAAGGCCAACACTTTCCATCCACCCCACTTACTCCTCAAGGCATGTTTATTAACCCTTGTATTGTCTGGGCCTGGCACAGGGCCTGTAACGGAGGTGGTACATGTGGAGAGCTATAATGTACACAGACACATTAAAGCATTAAAGGCTCTGACAAGTCCTGTAGTAAAGCAATTTTAGTTTTGTGTCATGCATTTTTCCTTGAACTTACGCCTGACCACAGAACACGTTTGTGATTGTAAAACCTACTATGTGCTGTGCACTTGGGCACCAGAAGATAAGACTATAGCCTTAAAGCATCTCAAACCTGGAAACGACCCAAACTATATCAACAATAAAAATGGATAAAGAAACTCTGGTATATTCACAAAATGGAATATTACACAGCCGTGGAAGTGAATGAGCTATAGCTCCTCACAACAGCATGGCTAAATCTCAGTATATAATGTTAAAGGAAAGAAGCCAGACACGAAGTGAGGATGACCTGGGGGCAGGGGTGCAGGTCGGGAGGGTGAGGGAGGGGCCTGCTGAGGCCCCCCTCCGGGCACAGATGGCGGCCGGGGCTGCCTTGGGGACCACTGGGATGGGGAGAGGAGCAGACAACTCGGCAACCCCTCCGGGTGTTCGCCCGTGTGTTTGGGCTTCTGGCTTTGAAGCACCTGCTCCAGGACCTCCTGCCATAGTCCCCGGCACTGGGGACCAGAGGCCACCTCTGGGTGCCCGGCAGGAGCGAGGACGCGGAGGGCGTCGGGGAAGCCCGTGCAAAGGCAGCAGGGAACCGAGTGCAGAGAGAGCGCCGCAGGGCCCGCCCCTCAGAGCTGTCAGCGTGGGGGCCCCAGCGCCCTGCGTTGCACCAGCCGCTTCTTGACATCACGATTTTGGCCACCACGCAGGGGTGGGGCAGCCAGAGTGACCTGCGCAGACCTGGCTGCGGTGGGGCGGGGGCCACGATCAACGGATCGAACTGCAGCCCCCGGGAAGCCCCTGCCCAGCTCTCCACCTACCCAGCTCCCCAGCGCTTGTTTTCTAGAGCCTTCTCTCCCGCCTCCTGGGGGTGGCCACGGTGTTTTCTGTCTGGCCAGCCGGGCCTGGCCATGCTGGGGAACACAGGCCCCTTCAGAAGCGCCCCCCCCCGCCCCCGGAGTCCGCCGCGCCACCCGAGCCCTGACACACTCTCGAGGGGAGCAGGCGTCGCGGGCCCAGCTGTGTAAATGTTTTCGGTTTTCTGCTGAGGCTAGAGGTTGGGTCGGTGCCAAGACAAGCCTCGCCGGAGTTTTCTTTGGCAGGGCAGCCGGGCCCAGGAATGTCAGGCGAGCTTTCCAAAGGGGGTGGCTTGTCGCTGGGCCCCGGGCCTGAAAGCTGAGCCCTGGGTCTGCTCTGCCGTGGTCTCATTACCAGGCCCCCGGTTAGAGCCGGAAAGTGAGCCCGGCCTGGTCGGCTGCGAGCCGTCTTCTCTGCCCACCCTTCTCCTTCCTGCAGGGGCAGGGGCTGATCGGGGGGCTTTCTGTGGGCCCCTCAAGTGGGCGCGGGTGGCAAGGCGGTTTTCAGGGTCCAGGGAATGATGGGGCTTTGAGGACGACATGTGGACGCTGCTCTGGGCCAGGCTGTGATGTTGGGAGAAGTGGCCACCTGACCACCGTGAGGTGCGTGTCTTTCTTCCTCCGTTTGGTTAATTGCGCCTTAGAGCTTTCTGGGTGGGTCCCGCAGATCTTCTAGAAAAATCTAGAGCAGGGCTCCCAAACGGAAAATGCTGCAGTGGCAGAAAAACTACCTACATGAATGAAGCCGGCCAGGAGTGAGACCATAGGGAGTGGTGGGGACTGGAGCAGACTGATACTCAGGCCCCCTCCACAGGGGACGTTGCTTTTTAGTGCCAGAGGACCACGGTCCAGGGCGCATGTGATTCTGATGTAGCCCCAACTTCTGGAATTCCAAGAGAGACAGAAAGTCTGTATTTCATGTAAAATCTCCCAATTTTTAAATATTGGCCACTTATTTAATTTATGAAACAATTGATGAAGCGCTGTGTTAGCCAAACGAAACACATCTGGGAGCTGGAAGAGGCCCCTGGACCACGAATGGGGGACCCCTGGTCTTTAACTTCCCGACCCGCGACTGCAAGCCGAGTGGGCAGATGGTCACAGCAACAGCAGCACCCACAATAACACACACTTTCTGTCCGTGCTCTGGGTCGGCCCAGGTGCTACGCTGAGCATTTTCTAGGCTGAGCTTCATTGAATTGAATTCTCACACCAACCTGATGGGCAGAGGTGGGAATTGAATCATCATGCCCATTTTACAGGTGGGGAAACTAAAGTCTCAGAGAAGGGGTGTGACTTGACCAGGTCATAGGTTAACAAGTCATAGGTTAGCAAGAATTTGAGCATAGGTTGATTGGATTCCCAGCATGGGGCTGAAGTCAAGAGACTCTCTTTGTTGTTGATGGTGAATTCATTCATTCATTCATATAGTCAGCAAACACTTATTGAGTTCTTGCTGTGTGCCAGGCACCGTGCTAGGCTCCCTACATGGATCGAATGAAGGAACATGTATGAAGTGCACAGAGCATGTGGGAAGTGTTTGGTTCTTTATTAGGATCAAGAGCGTGGATCTGTGTGCAGTAGGTGTGTCCTGCACAGGCGTGGGGTGTAGGGTGGGGAAGAGGTTGTAAAATATACGTAATGTGTAGGCATTTTTTTTTGAAGATGCCCAAGCTCGTGGGTCTCAGCTAGAAGCTTCCATGCGAAACCTGGAGTTTACCCTTCCTTTCCTGATCTGTCAAATGGGCCACCGTGCACCCCAATCAGAGTGCCCGGGCGAGGGAGCTCAGCTTGTGGTGGGAAGCTCTCGGTGGTAAGCTCCGGGAGGAGGCCTTGCTCGTCTTGGTGTCTCTGGGTACAGCCCGGTGCCCAGCTAAGCCGGGGCTAGCGGGCCTGGGGCGGGGTCAGCCAGCTCTGCTGTATCGGGTGGGTGAATTCGGGGTGCGAGGGTGGTACCAGCTGAGAGAGCCCTTCTCTGTGGGGTCAAGGGGTGCAGACCAGGGTCCCCAGGGCAACCTGACATTTACAGTTTGCAGAGCCAGCCTGTGAGCCCTGCCCTCCCCTGCTCACAAGCACTCGCTGGCTCCCCATTGCCTCTTCCATTTTCCGTAGCGAGCTCCCGACGGAAGCGTGAATGAGTGAGTGTGAGTGAGTGACAAGGAGAACGCCCCGGACCTGTGTGCAAGGTCGGGCATGGCTAGTCTTTCCCCAGCCACCCGGCCGAGGCTTCCTCCCCACATGGGCGGCACTTTGGACAGGGCTGGGTGGTGAGAGCCTGAACTTGGCCTTCCCGCCGGATTCCGGGCAGAAATGCCTAGCAGAGTCGCAAGGCGAACCCGAGTGGCTACTTTGGGGTTTTATTTCCAGTGCGCTTCTGTGATGGGAATCCCGCTGGGAGAGAGAGGCCACCTCGGGGCTAGGGTTGCGGCAACAACCACGGCACCTCGTGTTTACGGACTGCGTACTGAGTGCCCGTCACGATGCCCAGCGTGGCACAAGGAACATCAGCGGGTCCTGATGCAGGCTTCATCGTTCCCATTCTACAGAAGGGGAAACTGAGGCTCAGAGAGAAGAAGTCTTGAAGCGGATGAATGGAGAAGCCAGGACGTCAACCTAAGCTTGTTTGCGACCAGACGCTGCTTTTAAGAGCACATTCTGTCTACTCACATGTCACCCCACTTCACGGGTGGGAGGAGAAGCCCCGTCCACAGTCCACGGCCATGTGGGGTGGACCCAGGACTCGGGTGGCCCTCCCTGCACGGGCCCACTGTTCCAGGGCCACTATCCCTGCCACGCCAAGTTCAGCCGACAGCTCCCACCCACTCCATGAGATGCAGCTCAAGGGCGATCAGACACGAACACCCCACCCAGGAAGCCCCCAGGTGGAGGGTGTGCGGGGGGTCGGGGTTTAGCCTCTCCCCAGAGCCCGAGCCCAGGGGCCTCCAGGGGAGGGCGATTTGGAATGGAAACACGCAAGCTCTTCCCCGTACATAATGAGCAGGCAGTGAGCTGATAGATATGCTAATTTCATTATTCATGTACATAATTACAATCTAGAAGTTGGCAGCTTTCTAGGTAATGACAGGAGGGAAGGGGAAATTTACCTAACTTTTGTAATATATGTGTGGTATTATTTAACTCTTAAATTAAGATCAGGGACCTAATTCATGCCACGAGGCCCAAGGATATGAGGCGCTGTCGTAGAGTTTCACCCCATCCTTCCTTCCTCCGGCAAATATCTACCTTGGGCCAGGCCTTGTGCCAGTTTGGTGGTTGCTACGGTGATGGGAGCCCGGCAGGGTCAGAGAGCCAAGGTGGAGGAAGAGCAGGCAGGCTGGTGGGTACAGCGGAAGCTGCTCACTAAACCCTGGGGAGGCCAGGAGGGAGTCAGGAAGGGCTTCCTGGAGGAGGCGGCACCTGGCTGGTCTCGAAAGGTGACGTGCAGGAGTTGTCTATGCTAAGGAGAGAGGAAAGGTCTCGAGATGGTGCGGGGAGGGGCGGGGTGGGAAGAAAGCTTGGGCCAAGGCCAAGAGGTGAGGCCATGAGGCATTTCTGAGGATTCTGAAGTTGCTGAAACGCAGAGAGGAAGGGGGCGGCGTGCAGGGCTGAGAATGGGCGTATGGAATCAGACACGCTCAGCCTCCCAGCGGCTCGCAGCCCCTGCCTCGCCCCCCACCGCCAAGGCCTGGGAAAGAGCGATAAGGGGAGAGGTTTCGGAGGCCCATTTGGTGCCTGCCAGCCCTTGGCCGGGCACCCAGCAGGGTGGGCGAGCTGCAGCCCAGCCTCTGAGCAGGGAGGGCCCCGCAGTCCCCAGCAGCCCGGCAACAAAGCCAGCGTTGGGCTCTCTTCCAGCTGGATGTGGGGGCTTCGCAGAGGGGCCCCGTCACTGCGGGGGGTGTGAAATTCTTGATTAGGGCTGACTGGGGCCTGCCCCCGCCCCACTCCCGGGGGAGAGGGAACAGCTGCACAAACACAGGCCGGGAGGGAGGCGCCGGGATGCGAGATGCCGCGTGGAGGGTGGGAGGCTGCGGCGTGAGTGTGTGTGTGCACACTGGCATGTGCGGGGTGCGCGGCAGTGTGGGGGCCGTGAGTTAGGCTGTGGGTAGATCACCTGCGTGCACACATGACTGCGTACATGCGAATGACTGGGCGCGTGCACGTGTACATGCGCACGCACACGGACAGCCGTGTTGACATGCATGTGCAAGCATGCGCACGGTGTGGTGTGTGTGTGTGTACGAGAAGTGCGTGTGTGCGCATGCGTGTGTGATATGACGTGGGCGGTGTATAAGAGATGCGCATGCGTGTGTGATGTGACACGGGCGGTGTGTAAGAGATGCGCATGCGTGTGTGATGTGACGTGGGCGGTGTGTAAGAGATGCGCATGCGTGTGTGATGTGACGTGGACGGTGTGTAAGAGATGCGCATGCGTGTACGATGTGACGTGGTGGTGTGTGTAAGAGATGCGCATGCGTGTGCGTGCGTACGGCACTGCGTTGGCCCGCGACCGTGCGTACGAGCTACAGTGTGTGCTCGTGCGCGTGTGGCTATAAGGGTGTGTTGGGGGCGCGTGCGTGTGCGTTTGAAGCGATGGGGGCCTGTCGGTGACGCGACCGCAGGCGAAGGCCGGTGCTCGAGCCCTGAGTGGCGACGGCGGGGAAAGGCGCCCCTCCCGGGACGCGCCCAGCTCCCGCCCACCGTCCCCCCGGGCCCCAGTCACGGGCGGCCCCGTCCTCGACGACCAGTTCGTCTTCCCTTGAAGCCCGCCCTTCCGTAATTGCTTCCACGCACTTCCCGTCGTCCGCGGCCGGAAACCGAGCCCGCCCCCCGCGCCCCCACCCGGGCGCAGCTTCTTCTGAGAACCCGGTGGCGTCCCGGCTGGGTGAAGACCCACTGTCGCCCGGCCCGCCGGTGACACCCTCCGGCTCCTGAGCCTGCAACTCTTGCCTGAAAGCTACGACCTTTGCATTAGACAAGCAGACCCCGGGACTCGCGGTCCCACCCGTCAGACAGCTGGCCTGAGCTCCCGCAGGTTGGGGCGGTTGCTTCAGACTGGAGGACCCAATCGGGGACTCAAGCCACATGGGAGCCAGGCCTGACCCCCAGTCATAGGCCCTGCCCTCCTAGGAGGCTCACCTACTGCGTCTTTCCTGGAAAAACTTTTTAAGAAAAGGGGGGAAAAAAAATGAGCAAACGGCTGCTGGGAGATTCGAGATGAGTTTGAGGTTCTCCAGGTTAAAATGGAGACCGAGGGAAATTTATACGATTTCGCTTCCTTCATCTCCCTGGATCTCTCCTCGAGCCCGTAATGTATTCCCCCTTCTTGCTAACACACTTTTTAAAATGTTAATAGACTGTAAATTACTTTTCTTTTTATACTTCTTAAAATAAGCGTTTCCTCTCGTGGATGGCAAGGCGATGCCGGAGTTACGGGCTTGGTTTTATTGCTGTCGAGATGAGATGGACTGAAGAGAGCTCATACAGCTTTTATGGGAACTATTTTATTTATAAGAATTTTCCTAATGTCAGATGGATGTGACATGCCCGGTCTCCTCCTGCCCACTCTGGAGAGAAGACGGCCATTTAGCATGGCCTGGGTCTGGGGCGAGTTTCTTCGCCCTGGAAATCTCGGATTTGGAGAAGGAACGTTCTTTAGCGGCCTTCATGCAATAGTCTTCCAGTTTCTGCTTGCATACCTCTGGTGATGGGAAACTCAGTGCCTACCAAGACAGCCAGTCTAGTGCTCAAGCTCCAACTCCTTTCCTGTACTTATTGGTCCTGGCTCTGCTCTCGAACTAGGGAGGAAATCCCTCCGTAGTCCATTTTGGGAAGCTCCCGGGGATTTGAAGGCAGCCACCATTCCCTCTTCTGGGGTCTTCTTTTCTTTGCAAGAAATAGCCCCCTGATTCTTGAAATATGTCCCCATCACGTCATCATCTCACCCACCCTCCAAAACGTACTCAGAATTCTTTTCTACAGCGTCGGGAGGTCTATTTTAATTCTCTTAATTACCAAGACAAATGTTGCCCACGATCACTTCTGAAAAATCCCAGTGCTGGTCATGTTTGGAGGCATTTCCTGCTCAAATGAATTTTGGCAACGCTGGGTTAAGGAACCAGTTGCAGGTTCCTTTGGTGCAGGACTTATCAGAGCTTTATATGATGAATGCACACTGTGACTCTCCAAAGGGGGTCTGGTAGGCAGCACTTTACAAACTCAAGTGACTGTGGGACTATGGGTTTTCAAAGGGCATGCCAGGGGGCATGCGTACCCAAAGAACACTTCAGAAATGCTGTTTCGGTGTGACTCTAGGGTGGTAAATGTCAAACAAAAGGATAATGCCCATTCGTTCCTAGGAAACCAGCCTGCTAGTTCTGCTACGGCAGTTCCTCACAGTGGTTTGCTGCTGCCTCAGGGCCTTTGCACGTGCTGCCCTTCCTGCATAGAACCCCCTTTCCAGCTGTATCCCCATGAGGCAGGGCAGGGGCTCAATGAACAATATCTGAACTGCTGTGCTTTCCCCTCCCTGAGACCACCCAGTTCATGCCCACAGTCTGGCAAGGCCTGGCGTCTGCCCTCATCCTGCCTTCAGGGAACAAGCAGATCTTTCCACACATCCATCTCCAAGTCCCCATTTGAGCAGTTTCCAGCGGCTCCCGGAACAAGAAGGGTTCAGCTGGGGGATCGTCAGCCACACACCCCGGCCACCCGACCCAGCCTATGGCCCTTGGTCGAGGTCACCCTTGCAAAGTGTGGGCAACGTGTTCCGGGCAGACCGATGATGCCTCCATTCCCAGTTGCGCAGTTGCCACCAACTTAATCGATCTCGAACAATTGGCCACAGGCTGGTTTCCTTAAAAGTGATGTTACCTCTAATTATCTCCGACAGGACGCGGCGAGGCTCCCTTTTCAGCTCATCAGAGCACGTGCGAGCTTCGCGGCTGAGATAATTGAATATCTTCTTTAAACCAACAGGCCGGAAGGTGGGGTGGGCTGCTGTCCTGGGCGGAGCGGGCCGGCCTGGGGCTCCCGCCACGGACAGGACAGCGTCTGTGTCACTGAAAGGCTCCACTCACCCCAAACGCCTCCTGCCATGACTTTGTCTCGTGTCTGCTGTTTTACCATTTGTCGCGTCTTTGGGTTAAGAGGCGGTGGGGTGAGAGCCGGCTGGCCCGGGTTTAAATCCCGGCGGGGCCACTTTTGAGCAGTGCGATCCCTGAAAAAACTGCTTGACGTCTTTGTCCCTTGGTGTCCCCGTACGTACAGTGAAGGTGCTAGTCCCAGCTCGCGTAGAATGGCGCCTGGCGCACAGTAGGTGCTCTGTCACCGTGGCCACTGCTGCCGTCGCTTTCGCTATCACTTTGTGGGGGTTGTGGGCCGGGTGGGGAAGGGGATTTAATGGAGAATCGATGTGGATTCTTCGTTGATTACATCACGTTAACCCTTCGGGCCGACGATCTTGGAAATGGGCGCATCCAATCACGGCTGCGGTGAAAACGTAGGAAGTTCATGTGGCAGAAATTTCCAGCCGGAAATGGGAAAGCAACAAGGGTCTCAGAAGAGCATTTGCACCAACGCTTTGCTTTTCAAATAGGAAAACTGGGGCCCAGAGCTGGGTAAGAACTTGCCCGAGGTCACGTGGGGAAGTGGTGTTAAACCTGAGTCTTAATGAAAATTGTCATCGTAAAGAAGATGAAGGATTTGAACCCAGTGTGTCCAGTCTGGAGCAGCCCCGGGCGGGTGTGTGGAGGGCCTTGTGCTTTGCTCACGTGACAGCGCACCTCTCTGCACCCGCACCCTGCCGTAAGGCCGAGCGAAGGGCTCCCCATGTGGCTGTGCGCTGGGCGGGTGTCACCCAGGGGGTTGGGGGGACGTGTGGGGCCGGGGCTGGGGTCCGGGGCTCACAGATCTGGGGCGGACTCCCAGCTCCGCCACGTTCTTGCTGTGTGATCTGAGTCCTGCGGCTTTCCTTCTCTGAGCCTCTATTTTCTGTGACACTCACGTCACTTCCGTGCCACCCATGCGCAGATGTCGGGGCGTCACCAGGACAATGCAGGTAAACTGCTTTACCCAGTAGTTTCCCAATTAACAGATTTTTTAGAAAAGCCTCTGTACCAGGAGTTTGGCAGCTAGACCCCTGAAGACTCCAGGTTAGAGGCTAAATTTCGGGTCTGTCGACACTCATTCATTCATTCGTTTGACAGATATTAATTGGAAACTCGTAAGTACCTGGTGGCACCGCTGGGTATTGGGTAGGCGCAGTGACGAAGGAGCCACGGCCCATGCACTCATGGCTCTCACAGTCTCATGGAGGTGTCAGGCACCAGCTAGATTACTGCATGGATGATAATTCCAGCTACCCAAAGGGGAGAGAACCTGATGGAGGGGTGAGGTCAGAGATGACAGGGAGGGCGTCTCTGAGGAAGTGGTACTCAATTTGCAGTCTGAAGAATGAATTAGCTGTAAAGAAGACAAGAGAAAGCAGGAAAAACATTGCAGTCAGCAGGGACAGCATGTGCAAAGGCCCTGTGGTGAGCCCCGAGAGGAGGAAGCTCCATTGTGGGTGGAGGGTGAAGAGGGAGGGGCAGTATGGGTTAGGAGGGGCTCGTAGGGGCTGGTCCTTGTGGCTTCAGGGGAGGTTTGGCCTTTCCTCTGTGATTTCAGAAGCATGAGAGGTTTAAAGAAGGACGTGACAGGCCCGGATTGTGGTTTTGAGAACTCCCTCTGGCTACCCCAAACCTCAGGATGGAGGATACACACACACAGCTGATGCCTCCACGTCAGCCTGTCCTGCCAGGGCACCCCCAGGGGAGGGACACGGCCAGCACAGCCTGTTGGGGGGCAGGGAGCCCAGAGCTGGTGGGCTCATTTGCATGATCCCAGCTTAATTCTCCCGGGGTATGCAAATGTATGCAAACCGCAATCCAGGAGAGGCAAAAATAGCAGGGCGCATTAGCATGCCCCACAGGAATATTGTTTTATGCAGACGACGTGCTGGGGCCCGCGGGGTGGGCGGACATGGAGGGTGGCTTCCCAGGCTGCAGCCAGTCCACCCTGGCCAGGCCCCTGCTGGGAGGGGAAATCTCGGGGTGCAGGAGAGGGCGGTGGTGGGGGACCTGGCTGCCCCGTGTCCCAGGGCCAGATAGGGTCCGCAGGGTGGGAGGACCCGTCACTGTCCCGCCCTCTGACTGTCCCACCTTCCTCTCTGCTCTCTGGTCTTTTCTTCTCCTCGCATCCTGCCTCCTGCCCTTCTCTGCCTGGTGTCCTTGTCCTTCTCCCCCGAGAGCCCCGCCGGTGTCCCCTCGGTGCCTGCCTCCTCCGGGGCCCGTCCCTTCCTCCTGCCTGTCTCTGTGGTTTCCTGTCTCTCTGTCTCTGTCCCTGCCTGTCCCCACCTGGACACGCACCTCTCTTTGCCCCCGTCTTTCTGGCTCTGTGGGTCCCTCGGGTTTTGCTCCGTTTTGCTTTAATTTATTAATAGTTTGCGATTCCTGTCTTCCCGCCTCTCCTGCCCTTTTCCTGCCCTTGCCTCTGTGCCGCGTCCGTCTCTCTCTCTCTCTTTCTAGATCTCTCCGTAGGTCTTGCTCAGTACTGCGCCTCTCCCCTGCGTCCTCCTCCTCGGGGGTCCTGGAGACCATCCTGGGACGCACAGCAGCGCCCCTTTCTCACGTCTGGAGCAGGGGCTACTGGGCCCTGGCGGGGAGGCCAGGGTCCCTCCACACCCCCAAATTCCAGTGGGCACCCAGAGCCCTGGCCGCAGCCCACAGGAGGGAGGCTGTTCCTGCCGGGCCGCAGGTTTGGGGGAGGGGCTGGGTCCTCCCTGATCGCTGGGAGCCTGGGCGGGTCTGGCCACACTGCCCCTGAGGCTGGGGCGCGGGGGAGAGAGGGCAGGAGCCAAGCCTAATCCCCTGGGGACAGAGGCATGTCTTGGCAGCACATGCTTCCTGTGTGTGACCTCTGCTGCTTCTCTCTGAGCCTCAGTTTCCAACTCCATAAACTGGGTGGATACTGGTGTTCCGATCTTGGACCTGTACAACTGGCCCGATGCGTTGGCATTGCTGACGTGTGTTGAACTTAATCAATATCGTCTACTACGGCTGCTGTGACCGTCACTCCGTATTTCTCCTTAAGCGCTCTGCGCCTCAGTTTCCCCATCTGAAATGTGGGGAGACTATCTCTCACGTATGTCATTGATCGTGGTGAGAACCAGGTGATATAGTCGCAAGCTTGGCACATAGGTGCTCCGTGAACTACCCTTTTGTTTTTCTCCCTCCTCGGATCAGCGAGGGGATGCAACAAGGCACGCCCCCCTTTCTGGGCCTCAGTGCTGGGGGTGCCATTGGCACAGAGCACCTCTCAGGTGTCTTGGCCAAGCCGGGTTGGACGGGGGCTGCTCGGCCAGTCGGTGGTGACTCCACAGTGCCACCAAGTGGCCTTCCAGGTCACCATGGGGCAGGCTTGGGGTCTGGGGCTGGGGCCAGGGGTGTGCTTGACCTCTCTAGCCGTGCCGGACCTCCCAGGCCTATGACGGGGATGTAACGGGGGCTGAGAAGGGAAGAGATCTGCCCAGCGCCCGAGGCCACAAGTAGAGAGGATCTGGCTCCGACTTGCTGGGCGACCTTGGGACAGTGCCTTGCCCTCTCTGAGCCATGCTTTCCTCACCGCATCAGGCCAGCCCGGAGACTTCCCCCAGCACCACGCCCTCCACCTCTGTGGCGGTCTAGGGCTGTATCACCTTGGCAGTCCACAGTTTTATGAAGTGCTTACTCTGTGCTGGACACAGGATAAACAACACCAACAATGACAAGGATAGTAACTGTCATTGTTCACCAGTCATGAAAGTTTGTTCTAGGCCAGGTCTTGAGCTTTAGCATCTCATCAGCACCAGCTCGTTTAATTAACATGTGATCCAACTTTCTAAGCACTTTACAGCAATTAACTCATTTACTTGTCCCAACACAGACTCAGAGAGGAGAACTGATTTTTTGTCATTAAATTCTTTCACTATATATTTATTAAGCACCTAGTATGTGCCAGGCCTTGTGCTTGGTACTGGGGGCCCAAAGTGAAGGGTGCAGGTATGGTCCCGGGTTGCTTGAGCTCACTGTTTCCTGAGGAGGCACACGGTAAGCCAAGAAAACAGCAGTGAATGCAAAATTGGGCAACATTCTAAGAGATCTGAAGGAAATGAAGAAGGAACAGTGGGAAGGAAGAGAGAGGACGGCCAGTAATCAGGGAATGACAGCCTGGAGGAGGCAGTGTGTAAGCTGAGGCCTGAGAGAGGATTAGGAGCCTGCAAAGAGTGGAGGCCAGAGGAACAGCATGTGCAAAGGTCCTGTGGTCAGAGGAAGCTTGTCCCATCAAGAAAAGAAAGGAAGCGTATGGCAGTCCTGGAACCCAGAGCCCCGTCCACAGCCCCAGAGTCCAGTGGACACTGACGTTTCTATTCGGGATCTTGGGCTCTGAGAAATTTACCAGGGAGCTTTAAAGAAAAACTTAAGTCAGAGCCCTCTCCGGGGCAATGACATTAGAGTCTTTGGAGGTGGAGCTGGCTCAGGTAATTATTTCAATCTTCTGGGTGGTTCCAATGGGAGACTTGGGCCCCTCAAACTGTGAGGCTGAGCGCTGTGTCAGACGGGGAGGTTCGTTTTGAGGATATTATTTATTAATAATTTTTCCCTTTGTGGGCTCAGCCCTACCTTGGGGTCACGTGGACCCCGGGACAAGTCTCTATGTGGAGTCCCGACTCGTCTTACAGACCCTGTGTGACGGGGGTGCTAAGGAGTGTGGGCCTCCTGGGGTAACGTTTGCACCCCAGTAACCCCCACAGAGCCTGAAAAACACTCCCAAAGGGTGACCCAAACAGGGAAGCCTCAGGCAGTCCCGTCCGAACTGTCCGTGCCCGGGAACGCCTCCCTCTGGCAGATGCTGGCCCACCCACGGGACCTCTGGCTAGAGGAACAAACTGAGGCCACCTCGGGGCTGTGTGAGAGTACTCTGGGATGGATTGGCAATGTCTGCTCTGGAGGCAGCCTGGGGGGTCCCCAGTTGTCACCTCTGATCAGTGACGCATTCAGGCTGAGCACATGGGACCACCCCCGAGAGGTGGGAAGGACCCACACCCACTCTATCGCTTGCTAGCGGGGGGAGCCTGTGGAGGAACCGACTCAGAGCTTTGTTTTCCCATCTTGAAAGTGGGTTCAACGACTGTATTAGTCAGACTGTGTTAGAACAGAAACTTCCTTCCTCACAGTTCTGGAAGCCAGGAGTCTGAGATCAAGTGTCAGCAGCGTTGGTTTTTCCGAGGACGCTCCTCTTGGCTCGTATTAAATAGAAGGCAGTCTTTTTCTGGCTGTGTTGTTACATCATCATCCTTCTTACATGTCTGTGTCCTGATCTCCTCTTCTTATAAGGACACCAGTCCCTAATGACCACGTTCATCTTAATTGCCTCTTTAGAGACCTTGTCTCCAAATACAGTCACATTCTGAGGGACTGGCAGTTAGGATTCCAACATTTAAATGTTGGGGGACACGATTCAGCCCGTAACAGCGACGGAGCACTCACCTTGCAGGAGAGGCGGAGGCCTGTTGACAGCTGTCCATCATCCATCCGGTCGTCCGTTGCTGCGTAACAGACCACGCCAAAACTTAGTGGCTTAAAAAGGTGATTAATTTTTAATCATTTACATTTCTAAAAAATAATTTGTGATGATTTAATTCATTAAGATGTCAGTTTCGTTCATGGATCTACCAATTGGGCAAGGCTCAGCAGGGACAGCTCATCTGTGTTTCATGTATGTGGCATCAGCTGGCATGGCTCCAAGGCTGGGAGTGGGAAACTTCCGGAAGCTTGTTCACTCATACGCGTGGAGTTGCCGCCGGCTGGGGCCAAACACCTGCATGTGGCCTCCCCATGTGGTCTGGGCTTCCTCACAACATGGCGGCCGGGTTGCAAGGGTGGCTCTCCCAGGAGAGGGCGCCAAGAGGAAGCCGTTACCTTTCACGACCCGACCTCAGAAGCCATGCAGCGTCCCTTCCTCTGAATTCATTTGTCCGTGCCGTTGCGAAGACCCGCCCAGTCTCAAGGGAAGAGGGATTTGTCTGCAGCTGTTGTTTTGCAGGCTTGGAAAATACAATTTGCCATAATTTCACGTGGGGCAGGTGAGGCTCGGAGCCGGGAAGGCTGTGCACAGGCCACACGGGTAGGAGGCCTGGCCCTCCATGCAGCCCAGGGAGCCCCCTGGAATGTGTCTGCTCCCCGAGCCCCCTCCCCAAGTGGCCTCCCTTCCCCAGGCCCCCTCAAAGGCACATCCCTGGGCCTCCATCAGTCTGGCCTCTGGGATGGATTTGTTACCAGCAGGAAGGTAACCGAGTTTCTTCTTTCTTAGCCTCTCGTTCGCCCGTTGTCCAGCGGGGAGCGATCAGGGTCTCCGTGCTCCTCCCGGTTCGCTCACTTCACCAGACTCCCCCCTCCCTCCCGTTTCTTCCTGCATCTGTCTCTTTCTCTCTGTGTTTTTCTGCCCGTCTCTCCAGGTCCCAATCTCTTGGTCTGTGTCCCTGTCTCTCCTTCGACCTCTCTCCAGTATCTAGATCCCGCTGAGACCCCGCGGGAGGGTTATTTCTGCCCCTGGGGGCATCGCCTTCCTCGGAACCAGGCTGCTGGGCCCGTTTGCCCAGGACACCTGCCTGCCCCGGCTCCCGCTCCACCGTCCCGCACCCAGAAGGAGGCCGGGAGGAACGCAACAGCTGCTTACTGGTTTATTTTACTTAGATTCTCTTTTCAGTGAAGATGAAATTCATATAACAAAATATTGACCATTTTGAAGTGGCCTTTAGCGCATTCACGATGTTGTGCAGATACCAGCTCTATGGGAATGTTCCAGAACATTCCCATCCTTCCGGAACAAACCCCCATCCCCGGTCAGCAGCCACCCTGCTCTCCACGCCCGACAGCACCGATCTGCGTTCTGTTTCCAAGGGCTCACCTGTTCCGTGTATTCCGTACAAGCGGACCATGCGGTACGTGGCCTTTTGCGACTGGCTTCTGTCACCCAGCAAAGCGTTTTCGAGATCCTTCGTGTTGTAGCACGGGTCCGCGCTGCATTCCTCTGTATGGCCGAATGATATTCCATTGCGTCAACAGACTACAATTTGTTTGTTCGTTCATCCGCCGATGGACATTTGGGTCGTTTCCACCCTTCGGCTATCGGAATAATGCTCCTGTGCACATTCGTGAATGCGAATATTTCCAGCCCCTGTTGCCAATTCTTTTGGGCATGTACCAAGGAGGGGAATTGCTGGGTCACAGGGCAATGCGGAGGTGGCTGAGACGGACAAGAACTTCCCTTGTCCTGGGAGGAAACACAACAGCCAAGTCCACAAATAGAGGACAAATCCCTTCCAGAGCCGGGAATAGATCTGGTTAAGAATTTACAGCAGAGGAGGGCTTTGCACACCTCAACAGGGGACAGTGTCACCCGGGTGGTGGGGGAAGGTTCTGTTTGAGCTGAGAACTCACCAAGCAATGGGAGGAGCCACTCCGTCAAGGGGTGTAGGGAACAGAGTGCCAGGCAGAGGGAACAGCAAGTGCAAAGGCCCCGCGATGGGATCAGGCTGCTGGGGAGTTGGGACTGGAGGTCAGGGGTGGAGGGGGGCCTTGCCAACCCTCCTCTGGGGACATCCTCACGTGGCGCCTGCCACGTGGCATTCAACCCAGTGACTCATTGCCAGTGGCATCTTTTCCGCTACCTGGGAGAGCAGAGAAACCTCTTCCTTCTACTTCTAAATTACGGCCCCACACCCCAGGCTTCTGGGTACCAGGTATATTTCTCAAATCCTAATAAACAAATACAGTAAATCCATGTGCTTTCAGGGATTTTTATGGGCCAGTCTGCCAGGGAAATGGGCCGGTTGCCTCCGAGGGCTGAGCTGCCGGAGCCGGCAAGGTAATTAGCTGCTGAGTTATGGAGGCCACTTGGAGTCTAATTATTGAGGGATCTGAGCTCCCGCCTCGTGGGGCCCAGATTTACATGGTGCTGCGGAGGCTCCTTCCTTAGGCGTGTCCGGGGGACACAGACAGGGGGGCAGCTGGTGGGTCTCGGAGAGGAGGGACCTGGAGGTGAGTGGCCAGAGGGACACCTGGAATGCCGGGTGCCAGGGCGGAGGCTGGGCCACCTCCGGGAGCCGCCACATTCCTGCCGCTCGCGCCTGTGCTCTGCTTCCGTTCTGTTCCTCTGGTTCGGAGCTTTCTCATTCTGTCTCTTCGTTCACAAGTTTCTCTCTCCCAGAAGTCTCATTCATTCATTCATTCAATAAAGAGATCAGAAGCAGCCGTGATGCGTCAGGGTTTGATATAAAGGTTCGAGAGTTGAGAGAGACTCTCTTATTCAACCGTGTGCTTGAAAAACAGTTGGCACCACGTGTATTTGTTGAAAGGACTCAGCGATGTGCGGTCTCAATGTCATAGACCTTGCCCTGCTCACTGCTTAAACTCCAGGCTGTACGGGTTCAGACTGTGTGCGTGTGTGCGCATGTGCGCGTGTGTGCGTGTGTGCATGTGTGCGCGTGCGTGCGTGTGTGTGCGCGTGTGTGCGTGCGTGTGTGTGTACGTGTGTGTGCGTGTGTGCGCGTGTGTGTGTACACGCATGCTCATGCACACACTCAAACTGAAGGTCTCCCATGCGCCAGGTGGGTACTAGATGCTCAGGGCGTACAATGTCCCATATACAGGTGACTGTCCTCTGTGGCCCGGATGGAAGCCACAGCCTCCTCCTCCCTGGTCTCTCCCCTTCTCCTCCCCCTGAGTTCTCCCCGCACATGGCGGCCCCATGCGAGCTGTGGGACAGCGAAACAAGCCGTGCACCCCTCTGCCCAGGCCCTCCAGCAGCCACCCCTGGGGGAGAAGCCAGAGTTCTAGAAGGGTCTACAAAGTCCTGTATGATTTCACCTCCTACCACCCACCCTCACTGATTTGTGCCAACGACTGGGGTCCCCCTGTGGCTCCTCCCACACTCTGGACTCAGTCCCACCTCCGGGCCTTTGCACGCACTGCGTCCTCTGCCAGGAGTGCTGTGCTTCCGGCTAAACGCCTCCCGCGCTCCCTCCTCTCTGCCGTGGCTCTGCCGGGCTCTAACTCTCCATCCCTGCTCTGTTTTTCTTCGTCCGTACCACCGCCCTTCACCGTTCACAGTTAGTTATTCGTTCTTTCATCTGTGTCTGTTGCGTCCTCTGCTCTCTGCCTCCCTGGAATTTCAGCTCCACGAGGGCAGACAGATACCCTGTTTATTTCGCCGCCGTATTTTCAGTGTCTGGGACAGTGACAGACTATGATAAGTGCTCAATGAATGAATGACTTTTGGAATGGATGCATGAGTGTTCCTTTTAATCTACATCAGCTAGCGCAGTAACTGGCACCCAGTGGGGACTAAATAGCTGTTCAACTAAACGCGGCGGCAAGTAAATACACAGTGTGCTCAAATGGGATAAGCGTCATACGCATGCCTCGTTAACGTGCCATAGCAGGGTGGGGTGCCCATGTGGGCACGGAGCGTGGGGGATCTGCCAGGGCATGTTCCAAGAGCTAGTGACACTTGATCTGACTGAGGAAGGACGAGCAGGAGTCTGACAGATGATTCTCACGGGGAGTGTCCGGTGGAGAGAACTATCACGTCGCTAGGGAGACCTGACCATGCTCAGTGTCAACACAGCAGAAAGGGCAGGGGGCCCAGGGCTGAGACAGAGACCTAATCTTGGAGAACATGGAACGTCACACTAGGAACTAGGGTTGGATCTTGAGGCTCCCAGGGAGACCTGAGACGGATGGACACAGGGGAGGGACAGGGTCACGTTGGGGTTTCAGGGCAGTCTCTTCGGTGCCGGTGGAGACAGCATTGTGGGTGTGAGACCAGCCTGCCATCCAGGAAGGGGACACAGAGGGCCTGATCTGAGTTGGGGACATTGGGGACCACAGGAAGGCTGGGTCTGCAGATGTGATCCCTGCATGGCCACCGAGGTCACACGTGGAGACACCAACGTTCCATACCTCCCACGCCCGCAAGACACAGGAGAGCCCGAGCGCCTTATTGTGTGGGACCCACCTGGCTCTAAACTCAATTAGCCAGATTTTAAAAATATTGTAACTGCCGCCCCGGTCCTTCTCTCCTCCGTTCTTTTCTCTTAAAAATTCTTATTATATATGTTTTTTTGACAGCGAAAGACTCTCGGATATTGATGTGCCGCAGATTAAGCAGAGTGGCAGCTGTGATATTGCCAAGCGACACAAAATACAAAATTTACAGCAGTAAATTCTTCTCTCTTCAGGGTGGTTAATTATCTTAATTACTTTTATTATCTTTTATCTTTTAAGATCCTAAATTGCTTATTTCTGCCTCTCCTGCCAAAGGCGACCACATATCTTTTATTGGTGCCTGCTGAGTAAAGACAGTCATATGTACATCTTTCTGGTGAAATTTAAAGGAAATTTGATTTATGCTCGACTTCGCCTTGTGATTTTAATTGTGCTAACGAGTGAAAACAAAGTTACGTGAAATACCGACCGGCTGCTGGAAACACACACACACACACACACACACACACACACACACACACACGCTCTCTCTCTCTCTCTCTCTAAATCTGACAAATGCTTTTCTTTTTCTTTTTTTCATACCCTTTCCCTCCTTTCTTCCCTGCATCCTTTGTGCAACGTGGGGAAAACCATTTCGAGCAAATCTTAACTCGAGAGAGAAGAATTACAGGCCTTGCAGACTGTCACACTTTCCCCGGGAAACGAGGAAAGGTGATTTGGTTTGAAATAAATCCATTCGTGGTTAACATTTTAAAGCAAAAGGAAAAAAAGGGGGAAAAAAAATCACCAAGCACCTAGACCCGGGGATATTTCAAGCTGGGGGATTCGGCAACGACTCAAGTGGTGGAAGATGAACAGGGCCCCGCCGAGTCGGGGAGCCCTGGGGGTGCCAGGGGTCCAGTGACTCTCGAGTGACTTCATTAGGGGGCGTCGGCGACCTGGGGAGGAGCTCAGGTTTGAATAAATGGCTCAAGGTTGGCGGAGGCCGGAGCCTCTCGGGCCGAATGCACCCTGGAATTTTGAATTATGGTCCAAGGTCAGAGCAGCCCTCTAGGGAGGTCGCCCTGCAGAGCTAGAGCTCTGGACCCAGGTGGACCCGAGTTTAAATCCTGCCTCTGCCAAGTTGGGAGCGCGTGAGGGGGGCAGACGCCCACCCAATCTCTCCGTGCCTCAGTTTCCTCGTCTCCACAGTGGGGGTGACACGAATGGTACTTGCCTCTTGGGGTTGCAGTGGGGATCGAATGAAAGGATGGCGTGCGCGTGACGCCATGAGCTCTGCTCTCCCCTCCATGTGATGGGAAACCAAAGCTCGGAAGGTCAAGTCACCTGCCCAAGGTCAGTCCGCTTCACGCAGGGAAACGGTCCCGGGATTCCACTGCCCCGTCGGATTCTGTCTGGGCTTCAAGGTTCTGCGAACTCAGCCCGGGAGCTTCAGGGCCACCTGGGCAGGGGTGCAAGAGACAGACCCAGATGGGAGAAAGGGTGGGGGTGCAGAGCAGGTCACCAGGCTCCCTGGAGGGTCAGAAGAAACCTCCACGGTTTCCTTTGCCGAAAGTGCCCGGTGAGGTGAGGGGGGCTGGCACTGGGGAGGGCCAGGTACCCCCGCCCGGCCCCTGTTCAGAGACAGCAATGTCACGTACAGGAGCACTGCGGTGGTGTGGGGCGGGGGTGTTCTTTGAGCTTCACCAAGGCCTGCGGGATGGGGGCCCCATGTCCTGGAGGCAACGCCCCACCCTAGCCTGGCCTTGTGGGGAGACCTCCTGCCCGTCCCCACTCCCTCTGCTTGGCTCGGGTTGTCCTCTTGCCGCCTGGGGTTCGCGGTGAGCTGAGAGGGGACCTCCCCCGTTTTAGCCCTGAAAGGCCCGGGCCAACCAGGCAGGCTGGTCACCCGCATCTTGGGCCTTTCCCTGTGAGTGTTCTCTTGGCCGTTTCCTGTCTCCGTGTCTGTCTGTCTGTCTCCCCCCGCGCTTTCTCCTCCTTTCTCTCGTGGGCCCCACTCCCTGCTGGCCCCCAGGCTCCTTGAAGGCGCAGCCAAGTCAAGAGACAGGGGGCAGGTGGGGGCCGTCTGGGAGGGAAAAGGGGCTTGTGGGTGGGGAAGGGGCTGCATTCTTGAACTGCACAGAGAGGTCCTCTAAATGCTCCTGGGGTCCCACACGCAGCCTGCTTAACCACACTCTTTCCATGCTGAGCCCTGGGAGAAGTGAGTGCGTGTGTGCATGTGTGTGTGCATGTGTGTCCGCGTGTGTGCATGTGTGTGCATGCATGTCCGTATGTGCGCATGTATGTGTATGCACATGTGTCTCTGTGTGCATGTGTGTCCATGTGTGTGCGTGTATGTGTGTGCACATGTGTCCGTGTGTGCATGCATGTCCATGTGTGTGCGTGTGCGCACGTGTGTCCATGTGTGTGCATGTGTGTCCGCGTGTGCATGTGTGTGCATGTGTATCTGTGCATGCGTGTTCGCATGTGTGCATGTGTGTCTGTGCATGCGTGTCCGCGTGTGTGCATGTGTGTGCATGCGTGTCCATGTGTGTGCGTGTACGTGCGTGCACGTGTGTCCGTGTGTGCACATGTGTGCATGTGTGCATGTGTGTGCATGCATGTCCGTGTGTGCGTGTATGTGTGTGCACGTGTGTGCATGTGTGCACGTGTGCATGTGTGTCCGCATGTGCATGTGTGTGCGTGTGTGCGCACGTGTGTGTCTGTGTGTGTGCATGTGTGTCTGTGCATGCGTGTCCGCGTGTGTGCATGTGTGTGCATGTGTGCATGTGCGCGCGTGCATGTGCACGTGTGTGTGTCCGTGTGTGTGCACGTGTGTCCGTGTGTGTGCATGCGTGTCCATGTGTGCATGTGTGCACGTGTGTGCGCGCGCGCGTGTGTGTGTGTGTGCTCAGGCTCTCGGGGGCTCCTGCGGAGGCCATTCCCGCTGGGCAGGGAGCCCGACCCCCTTCGGCCAGAGGACGTCCAGAGCCGTGAACCTCCCTGGGCCTGCGGCCTTTGGAGGCGCCGGGGCAACGGTCGGGGGGCGGGGTGGAGGACAAGGAAGGCAGGATTCAGGGGCAGAGGAATCAGGGTCACTTCTGCCTCCAGGGGTCCTCTTGGGTAACCACTTAACACCCGTGGCCAGTGAGCACGTGGCTAGTGGGACTGAGGAACTGAATGTCAAATTCAATTCAGTTTTAATGATTTAAAATTAAAACCTGATACTCTACGCAGTTATCGGGAAACCGTTAAGTACATGAACTTGGCCGTGTGCCTCTACATTTTCAACCGCAGCATCTGAACCGAGTTGCGCCGTGAGTGTGAAACACACCCCGGATTTCGAAGACTCACCACCAAGAATGAGGGGACCTCCAGCATTTTTGACACTGGTTGCATATTGGAACGATACCATTTCTGACCCGTTGGCTTACATATGAGATATTGTTAAAATTAATTTTATGGTTTTTTTTTTTGCTTTTTAAATGCAGCCTCTAGAAAATTAAAAATGGCACGTGTGGCCCCCATTCTGGTCCTCCCGGACAGGGCTGCCCTAGAATTCGAGGACCGTCTGTCCCCGGCACCAAGGAAGTGCGTGGTCAGCTTCGTTGCGCTGAGACACGAAGCCACCTCGTATGTGGTTGTTCTTAATCCTCTTGACTGCTCTCTTACTGTGCAAGAAAAGAAAAAAAAAAGAAAAAGTTCCACTCATTTCAGAGCAGTTTTTAGAACGGAAGGATTAGGGAAACCTCAGGCTGGTGATGTCGGTTTCGAGGCCCCCCCTCCCCAACCTGAGCCCACTCGACTCCTCGTCTGTTCCGTGGGAGCCAGGAGCGGCGGCTGATGTCTGTCTGCATCAGGAGCTGTTTTTAGACTGTGAGGTCTTACGATTGTTCCTCTTGCTGCTGCCTGGAGCTTCCTCGTCAGAGAGCCGGCCGAGTAAGAGGAAGGGGACCCCACCTCCTGGTCCCGGCTGTTGTATCTTTGCTAGGACATCTGTGGTACCCTGAAGAAGATGAAGGGATTGGCCTGGGGCTCAGGTAGATACCCTGGGCCAGGCGGGAAGCTGACAGCCAGGTGCACAAAGATGCTCTGGGTGTCTCTTACGGCCAGGTAGGCCCGGGGGGCTCCATCCCTGGGGGGAGACATTGAACAAACACGTGCTCTGCTAAGCAACACTGCTGATTGGTTACACGCGTTACCTTATCTAATCAGCACGTCAGTTCTACGAGGCCAGGCTTACTCCTCACTCTGTGTCACGGAAGAAGAGCCTGAGGTCAGAGAGTTGGGGAGCCTTGCCCAGGGTGTGTATATGTTGGAGCTGGGGTTCCAACCCTAACTGTGGGGCTCCAGAGTCCTCTAATCCCCCCCTTCAGCTGCCTTCCTAAGAGGTTGGGATTGGAGGGGACCCGCCTGCCCCTTGTGACCTGCCACCTGCCTCACCCAGCCCCCTCCCTAGCACTCTCTGAATCCATCATCCCTGCTTTAAATGAAAACCCCGCTGAAGGAACGTGTATTTTTAGACCGTGCCACCTCTTGGGATAATGAGTGTCATGCGTCGACTTCCCACTGAGTAAAGCGCTACAGCACTTTAATTTTTCCTAAAACGCCCCTGAGTGTCCCTGGGAGATGTAGGTGAGAGGAGACGAGAAGTTTATTCAGCTTCTCCCCCACCCGCCTCCCCCTGCGGAGCCTCGCTGTCTCCGAGGGGCGGCCCGTGCCATGCCGACGGCCCCCCTGCGACGGAGCCGCCCTGTCTTCTCCCTGTGTGAGGCCGTGGGCAAGACACTTCAGCTGGCCACGTCTTTATTTGCTCCTCCGTAAATGGGGACAAGGACACTGAGCCTGCAGGGTGTGGGGCGGCCCGGGGAGGGGTGGGAGACGGCGTCGATCACAGGGAAGGCCCCCGCCCCTCTCAGCTGTGGCACGGCTGTGCCTTGGCGGGTACACAGGGGTGGCGAACGGATGGATGAGGAGCTCAAGTTTTAGATCTCGAGTAAAAACCCACGGGATATCGGCCAAAGTCCTCGCTGTGGCCCTGGCACCTCTCCCCACCCCCCACGCTGCTCCGGCTCCCCTGGCCTCTCCGAATGCCCCAGGGCCTTTGCATGGGCTGCGCCCCACCCACCCCAGCCCGAAACACTCTTTCTCCCGATATCTGCACAATCACCCCCTTCTCCTCCTCCAAGTTGCCGTGCTTGACAGATGCGTGTGCCATCAAGGTGTCATCTTTTCGCTCGTCTTCCTAAGCACTGTTGCCAGGTTGGTAAATATTACTATGTGACAAACGCAACAGTAATAATATAATTGGGGGACATCTCCGGGCTCAAACACGTTTATTAAGAAACTGATTTTTTTCCAGGAGGGCATTCCATGCGGCCGGGTGCATCGGACTCACATCTGGGGGATACTGGCTGGGAAAGGCCCAGCTAGACCCACCTGCCCATTTCACAGATCAGAAAACTGAGGGTCTCAGTCTTTGAATTTAGACCCAGATATCTGACTTGCGGGGCAGTTTTGGCAGGTCCTTCACATCTGCCCCCTCTCCTACCCCACACCCCATTCAAAGGGGGCTTCTTAAAGACACCGTGCTGGTGACCAAGGCCTCCCAAATCCCGCCCAGGGGAAGCCTGGACAGCAGGAGCTGGGACACTTGGATTCCAGCGTGGCTCTCCTTGTTAGTCTGTGGCCCGGATTCAGAGGTCATTATGGATGTTTAAGAAAGATTTGCATTTTTTTTTTGCTGTATAAAACTATCTTCAACATATGGAGAAAAACTCAACTTCATGAGAATCAAGGAAAAAGAAAAAAAGGCAAAAAGATACCATTTTCACTAATTTTTAAAAAGCACATTTTTTTTGGTTGTTAAGGTGACGCATCCCCATGTCTGTGATAAGAAACGTCTAATTTTAGTGAAATTCATCATAACACCGGGGAACGTTTGTTATATGCTAATGCTCAGGCTGGCGCTGAGGACCATGCCCCTGGATTTTGTTCCAATGTCCCCACTGTGGCTTTCTAAGGTGTGATCGGACCCATTTTATAGATGAGGAAATTGAGGCTCCGAGAAGGACGCGATTTGCCAAAGTCACAGGGCTGGCGAATGGAGGAACAGGAATCCGCCTCCAGTTGGGCTTTAAATCTTCATGCTCTGTGCAGACAGGGGCTAAGTGTTGGGGGGAAAAAAAATCACAGTTTCTTATAAAGAGTAAAAAGACAGACTACGGTAGGCAAAACGCATCCCACAAAACAAAACAGATGAGATGCCTTAATTTCCATTCCCATCAATGTAACTAGCGGGTATTTTATTGTTTTGTTGTTTTTAGTGTCTTTGTCTTGTGCCCGTTTTTCTTTTCTTTTCTTTTTTTTTTTTTTTATTTTTTGGGACCCAACATATTTTGTGTCTTTTTTTTTTTTTCCTTTTCAATGACTATTATGTTGCAATTATATTTCCATGTTGATGCTCATTTTTGGTCAACGTTGGAATGGCTGTGTAATATGCCCTCCCACAGATAAGTCATAATTCATTTTTCATTTTCCCTTGGGTGGACAATTAGGTCGCTGCCCATTTGGGGGTTCATCTTTATTGCTACAGGGAGTATCGCTTTTTGCGGGGCGTTTTCTTTCCCGATAGCTAAGATGTTCCTCTGAAACCGCAGCCCAGGGACAGGGGGTGGATGCCTGTCTGCAAAGAGCTTGGGATATAGTGCCACGTTGTTGCAAAGACACGCCGTCCTCACTACCAGCGACATGCGGGGCCCTTCTCACCACGTCCTGGTTTTTGCGGACACATCAAACAACAACAAAAAAAAACAATGACAAAATACAAAAAAACAACAAAAAAATGTAATTAACAACAAAACAACAACAAAAAAACAACAAAAAATGCTTAACAACAACAACAAAAATGTGCTTTTTAAAAAATGAGGTGAAAATGGTCTCTTCTTCGCTTTAATTTCTTTTTCTCCGATTCCCACCAAGCTGAGCTTTTCTCCATATGTTTGTTAACCAGATACGTTTCCACTTTGGTAAAGAGACTGTTTACGGGAGGAATAGACTTGAGGTGAAAATAGAATTTGAAAAACATTCAGAAGCAAGAAATTAAGATGGAAACTAGAAACCAGGCAACGGACCCTGAGTCTGTCCCTCAAACTCATCAGGCTGATTTCGGCCCCCGCTTTGGACACAGAGGTTTGATGTGCCGCGGTGGGCGCAGGGGACTGGGAAGGCTCCAGTGTGGGAAGGGGGTCCCCGCACAGAGAGGGCCCTGGAGTTGGGCCGAGAGGACAAGCTCATCAAGGGATGAGACCCGCCGACCATCCTGAACCCAGCCCCTCCCCTGTGCCGGAACAGACCCGGGCAATTGCGCTGCGCTGAGCTCTGGTCGTGCTGGGGCTCAGCAGGGGCTAGAGAAAGGCAGGTGCAAGGACGGTCCCTGACCCAGCCTGGCGGGGGGTAGGCAGCCATCCGGGGAAGCAGCCTTCCCTACCGTCCTCCACTGGCAGGTGCTCTCTGGCCACCTCATGGCTCGCTGGGATGGACCAGAGCCTCCCCACCGGCCTCCTTCCTCCATCCCAGCACCTCTGCGGTCCAACACGGCAGTCACACATACCTGACCCTGTCGCTCCCTATGGGGCGCTCCTTCTACCCTAAGCCACGCCGGCTTTCTTCACTCAGCCCTCTTGGGCTCTCCGGCCTTGTCACCCCTCCCCAGGAACACCCCCTTTTCTGCCAACTCGGACACACTCAGTGCACTTTGCACATACTGTTCCCTCTGCTTGGAATGCTTTCCCCCAGATCTGCAAAAGGCTGAATGTCACCGCCTCCAGGAAGCCACCCTGATTGCTGCCCAGACTCTCCCTCCCAAGACCCTGTTTCTTCCCTTCCTGACACAGAGCTGCCTCAGAAACGTCCTTGGTTCCTAGCCTGTCATTGATTCTCTAGGCTGCCTGGGACCCCCCCAGGGAGCTTTCAAAAATACTAATGGCCGGGCCCCGCCCCACACTAATTAAGTCGGGACCTCTGAGGGGTGGGTGGAGGCCTCGGTTAGGTTTTAAAAGCCCCCTGGGAGATTCTATTGCACAGCCAGGGCCGAGCCATGAATGTGTGAGATGCAGTCGCTCACTTATTACTCGTCATCGACTGTCGAGTCGGTGCCACCCCCCGAAGTGTCACCAACGGCAGGGGCCACAGCGGTGCCCTCAGAGCCTCGCGCCTCGCCTGGCACATCGGAGATGCCTCATTCGGGGAACGACTTTTCACCTGTGCCACTCAGCCACCGCGGAGTCGATGCCACCTCCGAGGACCTTCTGGTCACTCGGCGTGGCTGGGACAGATGATGGCTGGGTCACGGCACCGTCCCCATCCTCCAGATGAGGGATCGCAGGGCTGGAAGCAGGAAGCCGCCGGGGCTCCATTTCCAGCGTGGATTGGAGGACGCATCCAGTAAACACTGGGACGAGCAGGGAGCAGCCGTTTGTCGGTTCGAAGACTGACAGTGAAGATTTGAGAAAAAAAAAATGGAAGCGAAATGAGCAGGCCTTGCATCTCCTTCGACAAAAATAAACAAAAGGGCCGCATGTCTTTAAGGCAGTGAATGCGGGGAGAAAACAAGGCACCTCGTTCTGTGCCCGCTCTCGGGGCCCGTCTGTATTCCTGGCGGCAGCCCGGGCCGCATAATCATTCGGCACACAGCACTTGCAGACACTTTTTAATAGAATCGCTTAAAACAATTAATTACCAGAGTTTTCATTCAAGCTGCAGTGCAAAAGATACGCCGGCAATAAAAGGCATTTATCCGCGGGTTTCTCGAGGCCTGTTTGTTATTAAGATGTAAATTAAATCATCACAGATGTTCCATTTTTTAATCTAGGCCTGGGAAGATCAGGGCCAAGCGTGGCCTAAACGGGTTTATTTCATTACCCACACATTCATTAGAAACCCACCGTCTTATTGGATATCATTTTTCTTGGGTGACTTTTTTCTCTCTCCTTAAACAAATTATCGGAATCATTTGTTCGTTTCTCTTTTTATTTGTTCTTCGAGCTCCCGAACTCCCTGGTGGGGTCCGAGGGCTCCTGGTCAGGGGGTTCCGTTTGGGGGTCCTCGGTGGGGGGAGGGTTGTTTGCCCTCCTGGAGGTGGGAGACTCTCAGCACTTCCTCCAGGCATGGGGTTTGGGGGAATCATCTGGAAATTTCTGGAAAACAATTGCCTTCCCCAGTAGTGATACACTGGGAAGTGGTATTGAAATCCTCGGCTCTAGCTCATAAAGAGTTTCAATCCTGAGTGGGAAGAGATGGCCACATGATTAACAGCAGAGCCCCCCAACTCCCCGCGCTTATTCTCTTGGGTGGCATGGAGCACTGGTCGCCATCTGAGGTTACCCATGGCCCTCACCTGCTTCTTTGCGTATATTCTGTCTCCCTGGTGGGCTGTGAGCCCCTCGGGAACCAGAACTGTGTCCACCTTGTTCCCCACTGTGTGCTCAGAGCCTAGCATAGTGCCTGGCACATAGTAGATGCTCAACTAATAAATAAATGAATTTTAACAGTTACTATTTAAGTGTTTTATAGGGTGCTTAACACATACAATCTTTTTTAACCCCTCCCCCTGACCCCCAACAGCGAGAAGAGAGATACTGTCATCTTCATTTCAGGGATGAAGTCAGCATGTTGCGGAGAAGCACAGGGATTTGCCCGAGATCCCAGGACTGGAGAGTGGAGGGGTCGGGATTCACACCCGGGTCTGTCTGGCTCCAAATCCCTGTGGTTCAAGCTCACTGTTCCACAGGTGGCACTTTGGGTGTTGAGTCCAAAACTCACTGGGATGTTTAACAGGCATTATTTAGAGCCACGCCTGGTGCTAGGCACAGGGAAGCACTTACGTGGCCCGGGGAAGCCCTCGGAAGAGGTAGGCATCACCGTTAGCGTCGTTTGGTCATCATCCAACGTACCTGTTGCAGCTGTGGGAGCTGAAATGCAGCCGTAGCCGGACTACGCAGGCTGAGACTCAGGACCAGCCTCATAATTTGCAGGGCCCAGGGCAAAATGACAACGTGGGGACTTTGTTCAAAAATGATAAGAATTTCAGCCATAGACGACAGAGCATTAAACCAAGCGCCAGCCCTTGGGGTTCTGAGGGACTGCACAGGTCACACGCCAGCGACCTGGCCCTGCTGAGACTCAGGGCTCATCCCATGAGTTCTTTCCACCACGCAGTCAAGGGCAGGACCGTCCCAGGCAATGCCCCCCTCCTTGTAGGCTGCCCCCCCACCTCTCCAACCCAACCACCCTGCACCTTCCTTCTATCTTCGTCTGCATTTTCATGGAATAAACCCATCTGAGCTCTTGTAAGCCTCATAATGGGGGGGTGATTAACCCATCTGATCACACACCAAGGGCAGTCACCGTGTCCCAGGCTTGCTCTTTGATGATGTCCTTGCGTTTCTGCAACAGCTGAATGACGTAGATGTCCCTATTCCCATTACGTAGTGAAGGAAACAGAGAGGTAAAGTGACTTGCCCAAGGTCACACAGCCAGTGGATTCCAATCCTGCTCTCCTCTGTGTTACCCGTGCCTATTAAACTTGCTTCTTTTTAAAACCAATCTTTGGCGGAAGCCTAACATGCCAACGAAGCAGAAGCCCAGGCGATTTTTCTGAGGCTTACTCCTAATGCCCAGTGGCCGTAGGTGGAGGAGGGGACGTTCTTTCCCCGAGGTGTGCTCTTTGTCAAGTTCAGACGGCTAGTAAGACGCAGAGCAGCACATGAACTCGGGCCTGCCCGCACCCCTGAGCATCTCCTCCCGCCAGAAGTCAGGAGGCGTTTATTTGGCCTCTGTAATTCTGCAGCCAGAGCGCGAGGCTCACCGAGACCTGAGGCCTTACCCAGGGAACTTGGGTATCGGAGACCACCGGAGCAAGAGGGCCGTAGGCGGGGCAGCAACGGGGATGCTGAGACCCACAGAGGCGAGGGGGCCCCGCCGGGCTGCAGAGGAGACCCTCTCTCAGAGGCACCAGCCTGGACGCCCCCTCCCGCTCAGTGGCGCAGCGGCTCCCTGCTGTGAAATGATCATTTTCTGCTTCCTGCCTGTGGATGGTTTCATGTTTTCATCAAGTTCTGCAGAAAAAGGATGGGAAAATACCGCGGCTTTTATCCCCCCTGCGTGCTGCAGAAATTGCCTTTTTATGAAGGTCCTTGTGGTTTCCTGAGTGTTTCACGAGCTCTCAGGGCAGCGAGACACCTTAAACACACAGCTTCGCGTTCCCAAACCTCTCTGCCGTCGGAAACTCCGGACGAACTGGGTTGGAGTTTTGGGAGTGAGCAGGTGGGCCAACGGAGCCGGGGAGGAGCCTTTGGGGAAGAGCTGGGACTGTGCACACGGCTCCAGCCCCCCTCGGCACCCCAGGAGCAGCTGGCGTCACGCAAAAAGCCACAGGCTTTGCGAGCAAACCGGCTTTCAAACCCTGTCTGCGCAGACTGCGCGACCTTGGGTGACCGCCGGGACCTCTCTGAGCCTGGCTCCTCACGCGTGACGTGTGACAGTGACGTCTCCCGTGCAGGGGTGTCACGAGGACTAAATGAGAGGCTGTTCACAAAGCCCCCAGCATGGGCCCTGGACACACAGTGCGCTCTCAGCACAGGACAATTTGCCACCAACCCACCTCGTTTTGCTTCAATCCATTTTAGGACAAAAAAATAAATCTCATGAGATTTCAATCTCTTTTTTTTTCCTTTTTACCCCCCTCCGCCTCCCCCAGTTGGGTAAATGCTGAATATATAAATAGATTCAAAAAAGGCTTGGACAAATTCCTGCATAATTGCACCGTCGAGTTATTAAAGGTAAAACACCTGCTCTGAGACACTTAGCAGGCGTCTGCTCACACGTCCCCGGGCCTCGGGTTTGGCTCGTTTGACCGAAACCAGTGTGGCTGGCACCAGGAGAAGCTTTTGGCTGTGTGGTCTGCCCAGCCAAAGGCCTTTTTCATTATGCAGAGTTAATTGAAGGATTAATATGTTTTTTTCATTAAGTGTGTCTTTTTTTTTTTTCAGAATCGAGTTTGTCATAATGAATGAGGTAGTTGCAACCCTAAAGAACAAAGCACGCACACGTATACAACACACATACATGTACACGCGTCTATTTCATACAATATATTTTATTTTATAGAGATTGCAAAATCTATTTTAAATCCTTCAATCCTTAAGGAAGATTTTATTCCTAGGTACCGATGGGCGTCTTTCTCACTGTGTTTTAACTGGTTAGCTTCGGGTTCCCTGCAAAAATTACAAAACTAGGAGTGTTTACCAGCTACAAACAAAGCAGCAAGATAAAAACAGACCAGCAAGGGATTGTACGCAATAGTGTCAGACCACGTAAGGGTGTATTTTTGCAGAATTATCTTTCCTGAAGTGACGTCGTTATAAAACATGACTGTGAATTTTGCTCCTTTGAGAGCATTGTTCATAAATTCATTCTTTAGCTTCGAAATAAAGTTCTGTTTGATGCATTACCTTCAGGATTCCGAGTAAGGACATATTTGGTCAACATTAAGGAAATTTTTTGAAAAGGGTAATTCATCTATTTGATCTTATTTTTTGCCTGGGCTTCTAGAAAGTTCCAAGCAAGATTTTTACTTCTCGTGCCAGAATATTCTTATCTATTTTTGGGGGGAGCATTTCTTTTCTTCTCTTGAATTCCTGCTCTATTAGTCTTATGGTGTGATTCTTTTGACTTTTCTAAGGAAGTTTCTGAAGTTATAGTTTTCTAAAAGTCATGGGGTACAAACATTATTTTTACGAGTAGAAGACAATGAATCCCATTTTCTTTTCTTTTTAGTGTTCAGCTCGGCTGGTATTTATGCACAATTATTACGTGTATCATGCCTCATACAACACACTAAAGGTTTATGTCATAGGGACTCTTATGCCAAAGAATCTTTCTTTGAGGAGATTATCAAAATAGGGGCATAATACGCCCATGAAATAATCTGAAGTGTGTATGTGGCAAATAGAAACAGCATTAGATCTCTTCACCCTGAGGCTGAGATGCCTTTGGCTTTAATTGGGCCCTGGGAACGGAGGCACATTGGACCCCGTGGGGTCCGTCTCATGGGGGATGTGGACCCAGCCAACTCAAAGACACTCAGGATCCCTCAGAAAGGCAAAGACTTAAGTCCTCTGTGTTGCCGAGGCGCTACTTCAGCTCCTCCCTCAGGGTGCCAGGGAGCTCAGGATGGATTTTCAGCCACGTTTGGGGTCATCTGAATTCCATTCTGAAGGGCAGGGAGGGTGAGTTCACTGGGACCTGGGAACTTCCCCTGCTGTTTGGGTCTCAGGGTTTCCCGAGGGGGCTGCCTGACAACTACGGGGGCATTAAGAGTGATGAGAAAACCGGGGAGTTTCGGAGTCCCTTGGGCACGTTCTTAAAGCCTCTTACCTTTTTATTCTTTTTATCTTCTCTCCTTCCTTCTCCTTCCTTCCCCTTTCTTGGTCTTTTCTTCCCTCTTTTCTGTATTTCCTTTCTACTTTCTTCCTTTTCTCTCTTTCTCTCCTCTCTGCCCTGCCCATCTCGGTCTCCCTCCTCCCACCTCGGCCCCCTCCCAGGCTTCCTTGAGAACAGGGCAGCAGATCAGGGACCAGACACTCTGTGGCTTTGGTACCTACTCAGGGTACAGTGTCCTTGCTAACCTGACAGACCAAAAAGAGAAAGAAAGAAAAGGAAACGCACCGGAGTCTTGCCAGCGCTTTGATGCCGAAGGCCCGAGTTTGGCAGGGCGGAGGCACCTGGGGGCCTCGTATCGATTAGCTCGAAGGGGAGTCACCTCCCCTCCCAGACCTGTCAGCGCTTTCGACCTTTCTGAAAACGGCAGGAGGCTTGGAACAAAACCCGCCTCTCCGGGCGCCCTGACACCCGCGCTAGGCAAAGGAACACGTCTAGTCGGATTTTCTGGAGGCCAGGACTCCTCCGTGGCTGAAGGTCACACTTTTTGGCTGTTTCAAAGGATGGGGTGGCCCGGTGGGAAGGGGAGGGTCTCTGGGTTGGGGACGTGCCCCCGGCTGGAGACGCCTGCCACCGGCGCCCCGCCCAGCTGCCGGCCCCTGTCCCCGCCTCGGTCCCCACGTGCGGGCCTGGCCTCGCCCCGGCGTCGCATCCCCCTTCTGCCCCGGACTCCCCGGGCGCGGGGACATCTGCTCCCGCGGCCAGATCTACATTCACTCATTCACGCCTTCATTTACTCAGCAAGCATTTATTGAGCGCCTATTGTGTACACAGCCAGTAGCAGTGGATGCTGACGGGACCGACACTCAAGGACCTCGGAGCACAGCCGGGGGGCGGATCTTAGCGAGCACGTGTCCGTCTTGCGTCGCCCTAAAGGAGTGTCCGAGGCTGGGCGATTCAGAAAGAAAAGCGGTGTCTCCGGCTCACGGTTCCGCAGACTGTGCAAGAGGCCTGGGGCCCGCGTCCGCTCCGGGCCAGGGCTTCCGGGAGCCTCCGCCGGCGACGGAAGAGGAGCGGGGAGCAGGCGTGTCGCGTGTCGCACGGCGGGCGACGGAGCGAGACAGGGAGGACGGGGTGCCAGCCGCCCTCCGACAACCAGCTCTCGCGTGAACTCCCGGAGCGAGAACTCGGCACCATCCAGGGAGGACGAAGCCACTCGGGAGGGACCCGCCCCCGGGACCCAAACGCCTCCCGCCAGGCCCCGCCTGCAACGCGGGGTCCCGTTTCCACGCGAGGCTTGGAGGGGGCCGAATGCACGAGCCGCGCCGGCAGGTGGATGTGGACGTGCGCCCGCCCCCGCTGCCCGGGGACAAGCGTGCCGGGCCACCCCCTGACGGGACAGCACACGGCGACGCGGTGCGCGATCTGCGGCTGCGCACGGGAACGTGGCGAGTGTCGCCGACGCACCCTGGACGAGCGAAGCGACAGCAGAGGAGGACACCGCTGATTCCGTTGCACAAAAACCGAGAATGGGCGAAACCGACGTGTGGGGCCAACACGCAGGATGGGGGTCGTTTTGGGGGGCTGCTGAGTGGAGGGGCACAGGGGCGGCCTCTAGGCTGCTCACGGTGTGCGGTGCCCACACCTGGTGCTGGGTGCTGGGTGCGTGGACCTGGGGAGGCTGCGTGAGCTCCGCGTGCTGCTGTGCGCGACGCTGTGTGCCTCTTCCGTGGTTTTCTGTGAGGCCTCAGTTGCTTCTCTCCCAGTGCAAACACGCAGAACTCCACACGCAATGGAATGGCTGATAGCAAATTAGATAAATGATGCAGTAATAACACGATTATCAAAAAAATCTTCCCATGACAAAGCAAAGGGACACCGCAAGGGACCAGAGAGGCAACAAGCGAGAGGGCTCAGAAACAATCCCTCCCCTCCCCACCCCACAGGTGCTCCTGGATCACGCAGACTGAAATAATGCACCCCTCTCTCTAGGCCAGAGCAGCAGGTGCAACCGGGCAGTGTGGCCCTTTAGGTCGGGGTAGTAAAGCAACATAAAGGGAAAAGAACATTTCCCCCAAAGTGCTTGAAACCTTACCCTGCCCCAGGTGTGCTTGTGGGGTACAAGTGTTTATTTCCGCTGTAGTGTGGGGAATGAAAATAAGATGGTAACGTTCGAAGTGGCCCCGGATGATTGAAATCCCTTGAGCTGCAAGGTGGGAAGCCAAGAAAGAACACGCTGTGGAATGCGCTCAGGGCGCACTAGAATCACCCAGAACAGTGAGCTCTGCTGAAGATGAGCTCACAACAAAAACTAGGGACGAGCAGAGGAAACAAATTACCCCAGGGGAGGGCCTGCCGCAGGAGCGTCAATGAAAAATTAATACCTGGGAAACTCAAACATATAGAGCAGTCTGAGAGAGATAAAGGAGTGATATTTAAAATGATTAAAAGTATAAAAGTATAAGAAAATATAATGAAAAAGAGGAGGATATAAAAGGCAGGTTTGAAAAACTACCAAGGAGTATTCAAATATTTATTCTAAATATATATTCTTCTACGTATGTTATCTATGTATCCAACTATCTACTCACAGAAATTAAAAACTCAATCGAGCCAGGTGCAGTGGCTCATGCCTGTAATCCCAGCACTTTGGGAGGCTGAGGCAGGAGGATGGCTTGAGGCCAGGAGTTTGAGATCAGCCTGGGCAACATAGCAAGAACCTATTTCTACAAAAAGTTTAGAAACTAGCTGAGTTTGGAGGCACATGCTTGTAGTCCCAGCTACTTGGGAGGCTGAGGCAGGAGGGTTGATGAGCCCAGGAGTTCGAGGCTGCAGTGAGCTGTGATGACACCACTGCCTTCCAGCCTGGGTGACACAGCAAGACCCTTTCTCAAAAAACAAACAAACAAACAAATGAAAGAGACCAGCCTGAGCAAGAGCGAGACCCCCATCTCTACTAAAAATAGAAAAATTGGCCAGCCATGGTGGTGTGTGCCTCTATTCCCAGTTGCTAGGGAGGTTGAGGCAGGAGGATCACCTGAGCCCAGATGTTCAAGGCTGCAGTGAGCTATGATACCACCACTGCACTCCTGGGCAACAGAGCAAGACTTTGTCTCTTAAACCAAACAAACCAATAAAAATGCCCTCAATGGTTAAGATCAACAGCAAATTACACAGGGTAAGAGAGTAATCATGAACAGAAAGATATGCTCTAAGAAACCATCCTGGATACCGCAGAGAGAAACAAAGAAATGGAATATAGAAAAAGGCAGTCAAGACCCACGTAGGTCAGAATGAGTGACTCTAACATACGTGTGGAAGAGCTTCCAGAAAGGAGAGGAAGATGATGGGAGAGAGCATGAGTGAAAGAGGGAAGGCAGAATGGAAGAAAGATGTGTTTTCAGATTGAAGAATCACGTGGGGCCCTCTGCCCCAGGAGGGAAACGAATGACTAAATAAACAACTAGCTGTCTTCCCCTGGACACATCACGGTAAACGTACAGAACGCCAAAGACAGAGAGAAAATCTTCAAAGCTATCAGACAGAAAAGACAAATGACCTTCAAGGGAACAAGAATCGGACTGATGATGGATTTCTATTCAGCACCACTCGATGCTGGGAGGCCAAGCATAATATTTCAAAAGCGCCCAGGGAAAATGACTTTCAGGTTAGAATTTTCTTTCCTTTTCTTTTTTCTTTTTACACAGTTAACCCATTACGAAAGAGTTGGGGGCTAAACATAGAGACTCTCCAACAAAGTGGAGAGAGCTCACTTACACAGACACACAGGGAAAGGATTGAAATAGACTCTGGAATGTAGTGGGAAGGAACACAAAGGAAGATACAAAGGAACCCACAAATATATTTAAATATCCAAACTAGCACGGAGACTATAAAGATTTATAATAACAATGCCTATCTTTTGGGAGGATTTAAATGATCAAACTAAAATATTAGTTATGAAAGAAGGGGTGAGTTGGGAGTTCTAGAATTCCTGTATTGTTTGACAGGAAGAGAGGGGCGATGATTAATCTTAGAATTTAAGACGAGTTTGCGTGTTAAAAATATATTGGTTGCCATGGGAAAAATAAAATAGAACAAATAACTTCTAAATCGGTAGGATTAAATAAAAAGGGGAGGGAGGGGGTTGTAAGGAAAATATCACACAAGAGAAAGGGAGCAAGAATGAGCAGAAGTACATCAAAATATATTAGAAGTCACAAACTTATTTAGATCCTATTTAGGCAAAAACTTTAAAAATCCACCTTATTGTTTATAAGTGAGCCACCTAAGACTAAAGGAAACCAATCACTAAAAGTAAAGAATGTAAAAAGAAAAAAATCCACTTAAATACTAAACTAAAAGAAATTTTGTTTGTAGAATATGAATGTCAGATAAAGCAGAGAAATTATTAGAAAAAGAGACGATTATTACATAGAGCTGGAAGCTAAAATGTGCCAGTAAGACTGAACCTATATGTCTTTATAAGAATGGCTCAAAATTATTTCAGAAAATGGGCAGAAGACATAGAAAAATCCAAAATCATTGTGAGAAATGTTTAGCGCAGCTTTCAGAAAACGGTAGCATAATCTGACAATACGTTGATAAAGACACAGGAGATTTGAAGAAGAAAACTAGAGAGTTTGATCTTTATAGATGCTTGTCCTGAAATTATCAGAGGATTCAAAATACTTTCAACCCCATACGGAATATTTACTATTTACCAGGCCACAGGGCAAGTCTTGGTATATTTCAAAGAATTCATATATTGTTCTTTTACCATAGTGGAAAAAGAAAACACCCTAAAAATATAAGCACCTTCTTCCTTATCACAGGTTTAGAAATCGAAACACATAAATAATTCAATCATCAAAGAAGACATCGTAAGCCGGGCGTGGTGGTGCTCACCTGTAGTCCCAGCTACTCAGGAGGCTGAGGTGGGAGGACCACTTGAGCCCAGGAGATCAAGGCTGCAGTGAATTATTATTGTGCCTGAGAACAGCCACTGCGTTCCAGCCTGGATGACAGAGTGAGACCTCATCTCTAAAATAAATAAATAAACAAACAAATAAGACATTGTAATGGAATTAACCAAAAATATTCAGGCTTGAATGATGATGAAAAACGGGTAACCAAAATCATGCACTTCCAGTTTCCAGTCCACCATGTAAGGAGCTTAGAAATTGCCACTCTGTCCTAACAACAAGTAAAAAGATGAACGCACTGAAAAATCAACAACCCTTTTTAGATTCGTCAATGAAATGAGCCCACGGGGCAAATCCCTGCCCCCTAAATTGAACAGACAGACAGGTGGACACAGAAAATCATAATTTACCAGAGCGGGAACCCATGAGCACAGGCCTCTGTGGGAACCAGTGCTGGGGCAGGAACAGCTAAAGTGTCACTGACAAATCGCTGGAGGCTCCGTGTGGGTAAGTCTGAGAGTTAAAAACTCCAGGGGACCCAGTCACAGGGAGCTCCTGACACTTTTCCGAGTTTTACCTTTAGGAGTGTGGCCAGATTCTCAGAGTGAATATTGCAGAAAAATCCCCTCATGTTTCTGGCCGGGAGTGGGCAAAAGAAAGCGTTTTGGAAGATGTCTGAGTATTGTGTTCTAGCACCCAGCCTGATGGGGTTTTATCAGAGCTTAATCGACCTCGGGGAAGGGAACCCCAAACTCCAGCTGGCTCTAGCCTTGCATGTGGGGAAAGGGAAATGCCCAATTCCAACCCCCGCTAGCCATTCCGAACCATCTAAGAGGGGAAAAGAAAGAAAAACGCTTGCAAGCACTGGTGAAATTCACACCTAAAGACTGAGGTCTCCTCATAGGACTATAGGACACTTCTCCCTGGACACCTTACTAAAGACCAATTTTCCACAGCTCCTTTCACCCGGTATGTCATGTCCACTTTCCAACGAAAAATTACAAGATATGCTAAAAGGAAAAAAAAAAATCACACAGTTTGAAGAGATTAAATAAGCATCAGAACCAGACCAGATATGGCAGGAATATTAAAACTATCAGACGAGAAATTTTTTATAAATCATAATTAGTATGCTAAGGACTTTAATGAGAAAAGTAGACAATGTACGAGAACAGATGGATAACATATGCAGAGAGATGGAAATTTTAAGAAAGAATCAAAAAGAAATGCTAGAGATTAAAAAACACAGAAATGCAGAATGCCTTTGACGGCCTCATTCCTAGACTGGACGCAACCAAGGAAAGAATATCTGAGCTTGAGGAAGCGACAATAGAAACTTCTAAAACTGAAAAGCAGAGAGAAAAAAGACTGGAAATAAAAACAGAACAGAATATCCAAGAACTGTGGGACAAGTACAGAAAATAGAGCTTATGTATCATGGTAATACCAGAAAGAAGAAAGAGAAAGAAACAGAAGAAACTCTTCAATCAGCAATGACTGGGAATTTCCCCAAATGAATGTCAGACACCAAAGCACAGATCCGGATGCTCAGGGAACACCAATCAGGAAAAATGCCCAAAAAACTATACCTCAGCACATCATATTCAAACTTCAAAAAAATGAAAAATAAGGAACAATTCTTGAAAGGAGCCAGAGGCAAGAAGCACCTCACTTATAGAGAGGCAAAGTGTGAGTCACCTTCCACGTCTCCTCAGAAACCCTGCAAGAAAATGGAGTGAAAATGCTAAGAAAAGAAAACCACCCATCTAGACTCTGAGCCCTACAAAACTATCTTTCAAAAGTAGGAGAGAAATGCTTTCTCAAACAAACACTGAGGAATTTTGTTGTCAGTAGATCTGGCTTGCAAGAAATGTTAAAAGTTCTTCGGAGAGAAGGAAATGATGCAGATCACAAACTCAGTTACATATTTAAAACAAGAGAATCAGAGAAGGAATAAGGCAAGATAAAAGTAAAAGCTTTTTTTTTTATTCTTAATTGAGCTAACAGATAAGAGTTTGTTTAGAAAAATAACAGCTACATTGTACTTGATTATATATACACACATGTACACACACGTACACGCATATATCTATGTATGCGTATGTACAAATGAATGACCGCAATGACAAGGTCAGGAGGAAAGATTTAGGAATATCTTGTTATTACAGGGTACTTGTACTCATCTGTGAAGAGTTATAGTGTTGTTTGAAGTAGATTTCGATTAGTTGTAAATGTATGTTACAAACTCCAAGAAAGTAAAAAGTGAAGTATAATTGGTATGCTAAGAAAGAAGAGAAAACGGAACCATATAAAAGGCTCAGTTAAAGTCACGAAAGACAGAAAAACTGTAGAAGACAAAAATAAGAACAAAGAGCAGGGAAACAAATAGAAAATAGTAACAGATAGTAATGGTGGATATTAATCCAATGACCTCAATAATCACTTTCAATGTCAACGGTCTAAATATACCAATTAAAAGGAAGACATTATCAGAATAGATTAAAAAAGACTCAACTCTGTGTTGTCTACGAGAAACCCACTTTAAATATAAAAACATAATAGATTAAAAGAAAAATGAGAGAGAAAAATATCCCATGCTAACAATAAGCAAAATGAAGCTAGAGTAGCTATTTTAATTTCAGACAGAGCAGACTTCAGAGAAATAAAAGTTACCCGGGGTAAAGAGGGGAATTACCTAATGATAAAGGGGTCAATACTCTAAGAAGACATGATTCTTCTTAATGTGTACATGTCTGCAACAGAATATCGAACTACATAGGCACAAACTGATAGAACTTCAAGGAAAAATAGATGAATCCGCTATTGTATTTGGGAACTTCAATACCCCTGTATCAGAAATGGATTGTTCCAGCAGGCAGAAAATCAGTAATGACATAGTTGAACTCACCAGCACCGTCATTCAACTGGATATAATTGATATTCTTACTACTTCACTCAACTGCAGCAAATCACACATTCTTCTTGAGCACACATGGAACATTCACCAAGATAGACTGCAATTCTGAGCCATAAAATACACCTTAACAAATTTAAAACAATAGAAATCAGACAATGCCTGTTCTTGGACCACAATGTATGAAACTAGAAATCTGTAACAGAAAAATAGTTGGCAATTTCTAAAATACTTGGAGATTAGACAGCATACTTCTAAATAACATATGGGTTAAAGAAGGAATCTTAAGAGAAGTTAAAAAATATTTTGAATGAAACGAAAATGAAAATACAACTTATCAAAAATTATGGGATGCAGTGAAAGCAGCGCTTAGAGGGAAATTTATAGCATTGGATGCGTATGGTGGAAAATATGAAAGATCTAAAATCAATAATCTAAGTTTCCACCTTAGGAAACTAGAAAAAGAAAAGAAAAAATCTAAAGCAAGCAAAAGAAAAGAAATAACGCAAATAAGAGCAGCTGGAATCAATAAAATTGAAAACAGGAAAATAATCAAGAAATTCAATGAAACCAAAGTCTTGTTCTTTGCAAAGATCAATAACATTGGTAAGCCTTCAGCCAGCGTAAGAAAAAAAGAGATGACACAAATTACTAACATCAGAGATGAAAGAGAGAACATCATTATAGACCCCATGGACATTAAATGGACATTAATGGAATATTATCAACAACTCTATGCCCATGAATTTGAAAACCTAGGTGAAATGGACCAATTCCTTGAAAGACACAATCTTTCAAAATTCACACAAGAAGAAATAGACAATCCGAAGAAGACTGTATCCAAGAAGGATTCACCGGTGAATTCCACCAAACATTTCAAGAAGAAATTATGCCAATTCTCTACAATCTCTTTCAGAAGATAGAAACAGAAGGAATGCTTCCCACCTCAATCTATGAAGCCAGCCTTACCCTAATACCCAAACCAGACAAAAGCATTACAAGGAAAGAAAACTATAGATCAATATATCTCATGAACATACATGTGAAAATCTTCAACAAAATATTAGAGAATTGAATTTAACGATATCTACAAAGAATTATATACCATAGCCAAGTGAGATTTATTCCAGGTATATGGGGCTGGTTCAACATTCAAAAATAAATTAGTGTAATTCATCACATCAACAAGTTAAAGAGGAAAAATCGCATGATAACATCAATAGATGGAGAAAATGCATTTGACAAAATCCAGCATGATAAAAACTCTCAGCAAACTAGGAATAGAGGGGCGCTCCCTCAACTTGGTGAGAACCCTCTACAAAAAACTTACAGCCAACCTCATGATTAATGGTAAGAAACTCAAGGCTTTCCCAGGGAGATCAGGAACAAGGCAAGGATGTGCCTTCATACCACTCGTTTTCAACATTGTACTGGAAGTCCTAGCTGTGCAGTAAGACAAGAAAAGGAAATAAAAGGCATACAGATTGATAAGAAAGAAGTAAAACTGGCCGGGCGGGGCGGCTCACACCTGTAATCCTAGCACTCTCAGAGGCTGAGGCAGGAGGATTGCTTGAGGTCAGGAGTATGAGGTTTCAATAAGCTATGATGATGCCATTGTGCTGCGGTGACACAGTGAGACTTTGTCTCAGGAAAAAAAAAAGAAAAATAGTGAAACTGTCTTTGTTCACAAATGACATAATTGTCTATGTAGAAAATGTGAAAAAATCAACAAAAAATTCTAGAACTAATAATTATAGAAAGCTTGCAGGCTACAAAATTAATATGCAAGAGTCACTTTCCCATATATAAGCAATGAACAAATGAAATTTGAAATACAGCCAACTGATCTTTGACAAAGCAGACAACAATATACACTGGGGAAAAGAAGCCCTATTCAATAAATGGTGCTGGGAAAATTGGATAGCCAGAGAAGAAGGATGAAACAGGATCCATATCCCTCACCACTCACAAAAATTAATTCAAGATGGATAAAAGACTTAAATGTGAGGCATGAAACCATAAGAACGCAAGAAGAAAATGCTGGAAAAATCTTCTAGGTGTCAGCCTAGGCAAAGAATTTATCAAGAGGACTCCAATGGCAATCACAGCAACAGCAAAAATGAATAAATGGGACTCGATTAAATTAAAAAGCTTCTGCACAGCTAAGGAAATAATCAATAGAGCAAATAGACAACCTACAGATGGGAGAAAATATTCACAAGCTATACATCTGATAAAGAACTAATAATCAGAATCTACAAAGAACTCAAACAAATCAGCAAGAAAAAAACAAACAAACAAAAATCCCACTAAAGAATGGGCAAATAACAAGAACAGAAGCTTTTCAAAAAGAGATAGACAAACAGCAAATAAACATGAAAAAATGCTCAAAGTCACTAATTATCAAGGAAATGCAAATTCAAACCACAATGAGATATCACCTTACCTCAGTTAGAATGGCTTTTCATAAAAAGCCCCAAAACAATACATGCTGGCATGGATACAGAGAGAAAGGAACACTTACACACTGTTGATGGGACTGCAAATTAGTATAACCCTCTCTGGAAAACAGTATGGAGATTCCTGAAAGAACTAAAAGTAGACCTACCATTTGATCCCAGTACTAGGTATCTACCCAAAGGAAAAGAAATCATTTTATCAAAAAGACACCTGCACTCAAATGTTTATTGCAGCACAATTCACAATTACAAAGATGTGGAATCAAACCAAGCACCCATCGATTCATGAGTGAATTAATAAAATATGTATATGCATACTATGGAGTACTACTCAGCCATGAAGAAGGGTGAATTAAGGCCTTTTGCAACAATTTGGATGGAACTGGAAACCATTATCATATGTGAAGTGTAGAAAGAATGGAAAAAAACCCACCACATTTACTCGCTGTTAAATTGAAACTAACCAATGAGCCCACATGTGCATACAGGGAAGTAAAACAAAATGTGTGCAATATCTGTATGAGAAAAACTAAAACCCTGATGAAATAAATAAAAGAAGAATTAAACAAATGGAGAGCTATTCCATGTTCATGGATAGGAAGACTCAATATTGTCAAGATGTTATTCCTTTCCAACTTGATGTATAGATTCGATGTAATCCCTATCAAATCCTAGCAAGTTATTATGTGGGTATTGACAAACTGATTATAAAATTTATATGGAGGGGAAAAATACCCAGAATAGCCGACTCAATAATGAAGGAGAAGAACAAAGTCAGAAAACTGACACTCTTGGACTTCAAGACTTACTATAAAGCTACAGTAATCAAGACAGTATATAATTAGTGAAAGAAAAACAAATAGATCGATGAAACAGAATAGAAAGCTCTGATATAGACTCACATAAATATAGTCAACTGATCTTTGAAAATTGAGCAAAGACAATACTATGGGGCAAAGATCGTCTTTTCAACAAACGATGTTGGAACAACTAAGTATCCACATGCAACAAAATCAGTCTAGACACGAGCTTGCACCCTCCACAAAACTTGACTCAACATAGATCACAGCCTTAAATGTAAAATGCAAAACTATAAAACCCCTATGATATAACATAGGAGAAAATCTAGGTGACATTGGGTTTGTTGATGACTTTTTAGATACATCAAGGGCATGATTTGTAAAAGAAATAATTAATAAGCAGGACTTGATTAAATTAAAAATCTCTGCCTGCAAAAGACAATGTTAAGAGAATGAAGCCACGGGCTTGGAGAAAATACCTGTGAAAGATATATCTGATAAAGGGTTGTTATCTAAAATATACAAGAATTAATAAAACTCAACAATAAGAAAACAAACAACCCGATTTTTAAAAATGGGCCAAACACCTTTTCAGATACTTCACCAGAGTAGATACACAGATGGGAATATGAAAAGATAATGGACATCATATGTCATCGTGGATGTGCAAATCAAAACGACAATGAAATACTACTACAGACCTATTAGAGTGGCCCAAATCCAGAACACAGACAACACCAAATGCCGGCACCCGCTCCAAAAGGATTTGGAGAAACAGAAACTGTTCATTCATTGCCGATGGGAATGCAAAATGGTACAGCCACTTTGGAAGACAGTCTGGCGGTTTCTTGCAAAACTAAACATACTTTTACCATATGATCCAGCAATCCTGTTCCCTGGTATTTACCTGAAGGAGTTGAAACTTATGTTCACACAAAAACCTGCCCAAAGATGTTTAAAGCAGATTTATTCATAATTGCCAAAATGTGGAAGCCACCAAGATGTCATTCAGTAGGTGAATGAATAAATAAACTGTGGTGCATCCAGACAGTGGAATATTCAGTGCTGAAAGGAAATGAGCTATCAAGCCATAAAAAGACATGGTGGAAACTTAAATGCATGTTACTAAGTGGAAGAAGCCAACCTGAAAAGGCCACATACTGTAGGATCCCAAATACTGGACAGTCTTTAAAAGGCAGGACTATAGAAATAATAAAAAGATTAGTGGTTCCGCTTTGTCAAAGATTAGATTACCATATGTGGATGGTTTTATCTCTGGATTCTCAGTCCTGTTCCAGAGGTCAATGTCTCTGTCCTTGTGCCAGTACCGTGCTGTTTTAGTTACTATAGCCTGGTAGTACAGCTTGAAGTCTGCTAGACTGATACCTCCCAGTTTGTTCTTTTTACTTAAGATTGCTTTGGCTCTACGAGGTCTTTTCTGGTTCTATACAAAGCATAGAATTATTTTTTCTAGTTCTGTAAAGTATGATGATGGGACTTTGATAGGGATTGCATTAATTCTGTAGATCGCTTCAGGTAGTATGGACATTTTAACGATATTGATTCTACCTATCCATGAGCAAGGTAGGTTTTTCCATCTGTTTACGTCTTCTGCAATTTGTTTTTTTAGTGTTTCATAGTTCTCCCTGTATATGTCTCTCACGTCTTTTGTTAGATATATTCCTAGATAGTTAATTTTCTTTGAAGCTATTGTAAAAGGTATTGCGTTTTTGATTTGAATTTCGGCTTGACTGTTATTGGCGTATATGAATGCCTCAGATTTGTGTGTATTGATTTTGTATCCTGAGACTTTGCTGAATTCATTTATCAGTTCTAGGAGTCTCTTGGATGAATCCTTGGGGTTTTCTAGATATGGTGTCATATTATCGGCAAAGAGCGAGAGTTTGATCTCATCTGTCCCCAGTTGGACTCCTTTGGTGCCCCTCTCTTGCCTAATTGCCGTGGCGAGGATTCCAAGCACTATGTTAAACAGAAGTGGAGATAGAGGGCAGCCTTGTCTGGCTCCAGTTCTAAGTGGGAATGCTTTCAATTTTCCCCCATTTAATATGATATTGGCAGTGGGTTTATCGTAGATGGACTTGGTAATTTTAAGAAATGAACCGTCTATGCCTATTCTGATGATATTAAGGGCAGAGAACCAGTACTGTGTGATAATACAATGGTGGGTACATGTCATTGCTTCTTTGTCAAAACCCACAGAATGTCCAACACAAAGAGTGAACCCTAACGTCAACCATGAATGTTGGATGATAATGATGTGTCATTGCGGGTTCATTGATTGCAACAAACGCACCACTCTGGTGGGAGATGTTGATAGTGGGGGAGGTTGTGCGTACGTATGGGGATGAGGGTATATGGGGGCTCTGTTCCTTCCATTCAATTTTGATGCTACCTTAAAACGCAATTAATAAAGTTTATTGATTTAAAAAACCATGCCAAGCAGCTATAGCTGTGCTTAGTGGCAGATACGTAGACCTAAAATGCACCTGTTGCAAAAGGAGGGAGACTGAGAAGAATTGAGACAAGTATTTGACTTGAGAAGTTAGGAAAAAAGGAATAGCAGGGCCAACCCTTCAACAGTTTCTATCGCAAAATTCAAACTCCTACCTTGGTCTGTGAGTTCTGCTTGGTTTGGCATTTGCTCACTTCTTCAGTCTCAACCTCATCTCTTCCCACTGCCCCCTGACCCCATCAGATGCACACAGGCACACTAACCACACCAACCTCCTTCTGACTTCTTATATGTCAAGCATTGCCCTGCCTCAGGACCTTTGCACATGCTGCTGCACCTTCTTAGAACTTCCACTTCTCTCTCTCTCTCTCTGTCTCTCTCAACCACCACACACACACCTCTTCAAATGGCTGAACACTTGTCATTTGTCAGGCCTCCGAGAAGCCTTCCTGGGCCACCCTATCACACTTCTTTCTTTGTTTCCAACATAACACTTATGATGGGTAACTAATTAGTTTGTTTACTTGTTTCTCTTCTTTTCTCTCCATTACACCCTCAGCTCTATGAAGACAGGGCCTTGAGTCTTGCTGTTGGCTGTTTTTCTAGTGTTTAGAACAGGGCCAAGCCCAGGCCCAGAGCTGTGAGTAGAGTGACAAACTGTCCTGGCTTTCCTGTGACTGTCCTAGTTTTAGCACCAAAAGTCCTGTGTCTTGGGAAATTTCTCAGTTCTGGGTAAATTGGAATGATTAGACATTTGAGTTGTTGTATTTTGAAATAAAAATGGTCTCATTATATTTCAATGATCTGGTCTCAGAAAATAACCACTATCCTCTAACTAAGGGTTACATTTTCCTGATGTATATGCATGGTCTTATTTAAATTATTTAAATTAGTTCTTAGGATAACCTGCAAACTCTGCGTGATTATTCACACACCCCGTTGGATCTCCTGGCGCGGGAGCAGGGGGCGCACATCTTTTCCTAGGTGCCAGGTTCTACGTAGCCTTGTCCCCAGCCCAGCCAGCAGCCGGGGCCCAACCCCTGAGCTCTGGATTAAGCAGCCTTTGTATAACTTCCTCATTTTGTAAAGCCAGTGTAGGCTGAGAAATCACAACAAGGGAAGAACAAAAGGCCAGGCGAATTGCTTTATTAACTGAGCTAAAAGGCCCAGTAGGTGATAGCTTTGCTACCTATCAGGTAATTAACCGCCCTGGACGCCTGCCTTTGTCCAAGGCTTCGGAGGAGAGAAGCCCTCCTTAGTTGCAGGGAAGCAGCCATTTGCCAATCAGCGGCTCTAACTGCCAGATCACAGGCTCACACCCCTCTCAGGGCCAGACTTGGGGAGGAGCTGAGTGTAGACGCATCACGACCCCATTGCGGAGGACACACGTCGTCACCGTTCGCCAAACCGAACTGGGCTATGTGCCCTGGCTCTGCCACTGTGGCCACATACCCACAACGCACAGCCTTACTTTTCTCACCAGCAAAATGGGTGCAATAACAGACATTGCCCGCTCACCAGCTCGGGGGATACTAGGGGGTCATACAGCTCTTTTCTCTTTCTCTTCTACTCAGTTTTGTACTGAGTAATAACTTCCGTTGAGTAAAAGGCACAAATTGGTGGGTAGACTTTTACATAGGCATGTACCTGTCTTAGCTTGGGCTGCCATTATGAAAAATACTGCAGACGGGGCGGCTTAAACAACAGAGATTAATTTTCTCACTTTCTTACAGTCCGGGAGGCTGGTAGTCCTAGATCGAAATGCCGGCTGATTTGGTTTCTGGGGAGAGTTCTCTTTCTAGCTTGCAGACTGTTGGCTTCTTGGCTGTGCTCACATCGCCGTGGCCATGCCTTGGCTCATGCATGGGGTGGGGAGAGAGAGGGAGGGAGAGAGAAGCAAAGAGAGAGAGAATGAGCTCTCATAAGGACACCAGCGTTACGGGATAAGGGCCCTGTGACCGCATTTAACCGACATTATTACACCTTCCGAAGGTGCTATTTTCAAACACAGCCATATCAGGGGTTGGGAATTCCACACGTGGATTTGGGGGGACACAGGTTAGTCCGCAGCGATGCCTAGCTGCCACCCAGACGGCAACGAGAGTATTTCAGGCGCCTCCGCAACCTCCCTCGTGCCCCGTCTTGGTCGATGCTCCTCCTCCCAAAAGTAACCTCACTCTGACTTCTGTCGCCATAGATTGGTTTGGGCAGTTCTTGAATTTCATATAAACAGAAAACCCAACGTGTACCCTTTCCTTTGGCTTCTTTCACTCAACATTAGGACCGTGAGATTCTTCCATGTAGTCACATTTCTCCTCCCCCATCTCCGCATTCTGTTCCTTCTTCTGTTTTTTCTGAGTAGTATCGTGTTATATAGAAATAACAGAGTTTGTTGATCTTGTCACCTGCTGATGGACATTTAGGTGGTGTCTAGCTTTAGGCTGTATGCATAGCATTGCTGTGAATGTTCTTGTACAGGTTCTTTGGGGAAAATATGGAATATTTCTGTGTGTGTATGTGTGTGATGATACCCAGAAATGAAATCACTGGGTCGCCATCTATATCTCAGCATTTGTAGCTACTCCCAGTTTTTCAAAGTGGCGGAACCAATTTTCACTCCCGCTAGCAGGTACGAGAGTTCCAGTTTCTCTGCATCTTCCCCAGCACTTGATAATGTCAATCCTTTTATTTCAGCCCTTCCAGAGGACGTGTGGTGATATGTCATTGTGGTCTTGCATTCATTTGATGACAGTGATGTTGAGCTATTTTCATGGGTTTATTTACCATTTATCTTCCTTAGTGAAACTAAAGTCTCTTTTAAATATTCGAATTTGTTAATCGAACCCCCATGTGCCAAATTTACCGGGAAATCGATTTTCTTCCTCTCGAATCCTCTTCCTCTGCCAGCAAACTGTCCAGAGAGTCTGGTATGAGGGTGGTCAGTCTTGACTCTGAAGCCAGGCAGAGAATAAACATGAGTCTCATTCCTAAGCTGTCAAGGACTAGTTTTTTGGCCTCCACTAGGTGTCGCTGTTGGACACGTGTCTGGTGCAGTCCGGTGTACCCACTTCCTTGGCTTTGAGGGTGCTGCCCTAGATCCCGGCCCGGATTACAGAGCCGCTCCATGTCCATGGTCCCAGGTGGTCTTTTAGACGTCACAGCAAATCACGCAGTTACTGAACACGATAGGTTGGTGGCTGTGTTTTAGAAAGTCAAGTTAGGAAGCTATGACCGGAAGGTCTACTCACTGCAGTGATGGCCCTTCCCCCCAGGTACTCAATATCGTTGTGGCGGCTGCATCACTGAATCAGACACCCCCTTCCTTCACTGTGAGCTCCACTGCAGGGCCTGGGATGTTCTCACCGGCCGATTTGCTTTATGTGAGACCTTCCCGGTCCTGCAAAGAAGTTCTAAAAATGTTGAATCTTGCAACAAAAGGAGTTCGAGTCCCAATCTTTTTCCTCCCAGAAGACTCTTTTCCCACCCACTATGCAAATTTATCCTGGCTCATTGAGATCCTGGAGGGGAGAGGGGCAGTCACCTTTCCTCTGAGGAATGGGTGTCCACTCACCTTAACCAGACAGACTACTCAGGTGCCTTTTCTGCCATCCGAAAGTTTACCGCAGGGTGACTTACTATGTCCACTTAGAGAAGTGGCTAGTGGGTTCTTTCAATGAAAATAAAATAATAAGCTCTGCTTCACCAAGTATCTCATTATAAATATTTATTCCACGGGGTTATTATCTTGATTCAAGATCATGGGAGAAAGCACGGAGGGTCCTCAGGTCTGAAAGGTGGTTCAGAGGTCTGAGCTTGGGGAATGATCTGGAAGGCACCGGCGGAAGCTTCTAGGCTGTAGCAGATAACCGAAGCTGTAGAAGTGGATGAGGGTGTCTGGGGAAATGGTGCGGAGAGGAGAGAGGTGGACAGGACCGAATTCTAAGAGCATCGCAGTTAAGCAAGGGTCAGAGCAGACGCAGGAGGCCGAACAGGCGCGGGGCTCATAATCAGGGGTGCCCTTCTGCAGAGTGGGGGACAGAGGTGGAGGCTGGATCAGAAGCCCCCTGGGAGCTGCGGCGGAGCCCGGAAGGAGGCGATGGAAACTCAGTGGCCGGGGAGGGGGGTGGGGTTGGAGAGGGATTGGGCAGAGGGGCAGGGGACAAAATGGGTCAAAACGTGTCCCAGCTCTCCGGCTTGTGTTGGTGACATTCTGCTGGATGGGAAAGACGAGGGGAGACCAGGTGAAGGGACAGAGGGTTCCGGGTCATGGGGATATGTTTGGGCATGTTGGAGTCGAGCAGTTTGGGGAGATCCAAGCAGAAATGCTGCCATGGGCTGAACTGTTCCTCCTCCCAACCTCCCCCACAAATCCATACGTTGAGGCCCCAACTCCCGGAACATCAGAATGCAGCTGTGTTTGGAGCCAGGGTCTTTAAAGCGCAATTAAGTTAAAATGAAGCCGTTAGCGTGAGGCTGTGATCCGATGTGACTGGTGCCGTCACAAGAGGAAATCTGGGTGCGCGGGCACAGGGGAAAGACCAGTGAGGACGCGGCAGGAAGGCACCATCGTCAAGCCGGGGAGAGAGGACGCAGGAGAAACCAGCCTTGCCAGACCTTGACCTTGGACTCCCAACCTCCGGAACTGCGAGAAAATAACTTTCTGTTGTTTAAGCCGCCCTGTCTGTGGCACTTTGCTGCGGCAGCCTGAGCCGGCCCTGCCTTGGATGCTGTGGCCCCTGCCTAGCAGGTGTAGAGGACGAGCCCAGGGTCCAGGGAGCCCTCGGCCGGCTCCTCCCAGCATCCCGAGCCCAGCCCGGAACATCTCCTTCGGCTTCCCGGGCATCAGAAGTCGTGTCGTCAGGCTGCCCCGCAGGAAGCGTGTGAAGGGAGTGGTCTGCAGCGAGAGGCCCGGCTGGGGGGCACCCCGCGCCCCCCTCGCCCCTCGGCGCCTCCGAGGGCCCACGTCTGCTCTTCACAGACGGACTGTGCGGTGGCAGCTCATGAATATTTCCCGGGCTGCTCGGATACGCAGTGGGGAGAACAAATAACGAGGAGGAGACGGGGTGGGGAGGAAGAGAGGGACCCGCCCTGACATTTGCATCGCTCGCAGACGGGACGGAGCCGAGGATGCTGGTACAGGAGGGGTCTTGCTCGAGAGCGCGAGCTTTTCCAGGGGGAGGAGGGGAGCAGCTCCTCGTGTAATGAGACTGACTTTTAAATTGAAAGTGCTAGTGCTTGTGCTGCAGTTCAGACTTCCCTGCTGTGTGTTTATTCCCAGGGCTCTGGCATTAAGACATCGTACATGCAAGCTGGGAGCATTCAATTAGGTTTTCTGTTATTAATCAGTCAATTAAGCCGCAATCTCTGGGATATACATTTTCACTCTTAAAGAGGTGAGAAACGTGTCATGTGGCCGGGGGGGCCTAATCTGGTTTGGAAAACGCCAGCGAGGTATGGAAGGAGAGGCCAGGGACCCAAGAGAGAGGACCGGACAGGGCAGCGGGAGAGAGTGGAGCCTGTGGACACTGCGGTGTTTGGGTTCTAGAGACTTCTGGGAGGACGACTGTTGGAAGTTTTCTTGTGGAGGAAATGCCACCCCGAGACCAGGGGGAGGAAGGAGCACTAGCTGTGGAGTTTAGCTGACTTTAGAGCCAGGTTTGGCAGGAGAAACAATGCTTTGCTACTTACTCTTAGCCTCAGTTTTCCCATCTGCAACATGGGAATCTTTAATCCCTATTAAATGGGAACTTTCAATCCCTCTATAAAATGAAAGTCCAATACGATAATGGATATGGAAATCTTTTCCTGAGATATCCCATGATAGAGAGAATATAAGGAAGTAGTAGTGGTCATAATAGACAAAATAATGACATTTCTGTATAAACAAATTGAAGACAGTAACACCCCTTTGAATGTGAGAGATTGGTGCATAAACTGAGTGGCTAATAAGCACCTATACTTCATTTGCTAATTTAATTTGATGGTTTAAAGCAAACAAACAAAGGGAAGAGAACATTCTTTCCCTGGGTAATACTTCTGAGCTTTCTCTAAGAGATGGGTCCTCAGATTTATAGCACCCCAAAATGTAACGAGATGGCCACAACTGGGCAGGCTGGGGAAGGAAGAAAGGATACAGAGAAGATCCCAACTGTTCAATTACTGACTTCATAATAAGTACCAACCAGAAGAAAGCTGCCAATCTATTGAGGCAGCGGATACTTCAAGGAAACAGATAAGAACAGCTAATAATTAGAACATAAATCAATTGCAAGTATGTGTTTGAATTTGTGATTAGCATACAAGTAATTTGTTGTTAGACATTTTCGAAATTAAGTGTCGGTGTAATTAGCACATAAATCATTTGCACATGGGTGTTCCTAAAGTGTCTGGTGTGTAATTAGACATAAATCATTTGTATGTGGGGCTTTCTAAGGTTTTTGGTATGTCATTAGCACATAAATCTTTTCTATATTGGTGTTTTAAAAGTGTTTGCTGTGTAATTAGCACATGGATTATTTGCAAACACTACATAGGTTTCGAATTATGTCCTGTGTAATTAGCATGAAAAGCTTGGGTGCACAGAATTTCTAAAGAATTTTGTGGGCAATGAACACCTAGTTAATTTATAAATGATAGTCTCTAAAATACCTTTTGTAATTAGCACATATACCAGTCGTATATGTGTATGTTTAAGCTTCTCAATTCGTAACTAGTGCACAGATCATTTTGTGAATGAGCTCTCTGAAGTGATTTATAATTTGCATGGAAATCGTTTATCAATGGGTGTTTCTAGAGTACTTGATTTATAATTAACATATAGGCAATTTGTAGATGGATCTTTAATAACTGCTTGAGAAAAGTTCTTCCTCTTTTAAGAGATGCTCTCTTATCCTGTTTACATTTGCTCAGCCAGCCTAATTGCACTTGTAAGAAGAATTTATTGGTTGCTGAATTTTTATGCTTTTCCACTTGCTGAAAATCCTGGAATGCATATCTCTGTGCTCAAAATGTTTCCTGAGAGTCTGCTATTGGCTTGCATAAGAGCAAAATCCTGGAGCTTTCCCGAAAATTTGAATCAGATCTCAAAGCCTCTTTTGTAGAGGCATCTCATGTGTTTCAGGGGATCATAAAGTGTCCTGTCTTGGACCTATTACAAGGGATCTGCTGAAAATAATGACAGGCAACACTAATTTATGAATAAATATGAACTTTATCCAAATAAAAAGCCCAACTATCTCAGAAAATGACTGTGAAGGAAACAGAAAAGAGAATTAAAATCATTGAGTACTTGGTGGATGCCAGCATCACCCTAATTATTTTCTGGGAGAAATCTCAATTAATTAGAGTAGCCATCGCAAGAGGCGGGCGCTGTAGCTTCAGCATTAACCAAAGATACAGTGGGAAAAAAAAATTCAGAGCTTTAAGAAATCTCAGTAACGTATCTAGAAAAACACCATCATGTTATAGATAAAATAATGAAAAGATGACCAGGACTGGAGGAATTCTGGCTTTGAATCCCAAAGGTAAATTAAAAATCTTCGAAGGATCTGGACAAAAAAATTAAATATTAAAAGGTTCATTTTACCTTTAAAAGACTGAATTCCCCCTTGTAATAATAAATGTACCCAAAAGGGAATCTTAAAAGAAAAAAGATATGACTCATGAATTTTATACCCAGCCGAACTGTTTTTAATATACGAAAGTGACAGAAGAAAACATTCTTAAGCATTTAAGTACCTCAGAAAGAATATTCTCGTATACCCTTACTTGCAGATGTATTACAGCCAATAAATGAACAATTCAAGAATGGCTGAATCACAGTAAGGAAGGACTTGCACATAAACTGTTTCTTAGTTTGGACCCAGCAAGAGATTCCATCTGGATAATACAGTGAAGAGTGTGGCTTGGAATTTGCAAAAGGAAAAAGGAGAAAAAAGGGGAAAACTCTGTATGGCTGTTTTCATCACTTGAATAGGGGCACATAGCTAGTAATGCACAATTCATCTGGACTCCTGAGGTGGTGTCCAAACTCAACCATGAACTTACGCTACATTCCTCCCTCTTTCTGGGCTTCAGTTTCTCCGTTCTAACAGAAAGAAGGAAATGAACAAAATGGTTATTTAGGGTGTCTCCAGGCATGAGCCTCTCCCCCGGGATTCAGAAAGGCTGGGAGCTGACACGGTACCCAGACTTGCCAAATCATTTGCAGTGAGATTTCCCAATCTTCAGGTGATCATAAACCAGCTCGCTGCATTAATAGTGCTGTAATTAAGATTTTTCTTTAAATCAATCCACTTGATTTCTTTAAACATATCTATTTCAAAAAATAATATCTGTAACCCCGTAAATGAGAAACCCTCGTTGCCAACCATAAATAGAAGGCAACCACACATATAAAACAGTGAGAATATTAAATTTTGTCATTAAACAAGATACGTTTGTTTTTATTTGTCTGTTTCTTTTTCTTTCACATTTTAGCAGCTTTGAAATTGAGATGTTCTGTTACAACGAATGGTCTTTTACAACTAATTGGAATCTTTTTTTTTTTCTTTCTTATAGATATGCACAAATGATGGAGCATCTTAACGATCGTGGCTCCTTAGAGTGTGTGTGGCAATAATAATAGCAATATCGTATTAAGTGCAGCTGGCCAGATGTCAGCCCCCACTGAAATTCTGTATCTGAAGACGACTCGCTGTTTAAAAAGGGAGATTAGCAAGTACTCGTGAGGTGTTAAAAACAAAATTGTAACAAGTGAGAGCTTCCCATATAATCAGAAAGATCGCAAGGAATTTGCGGAAGGTCTATTTCATTCCATGGGTCGGGGCTGTTTAAAGCTACGTCTGTGTACACCCCAGAAATAGCTCTTGCACGCCCAGTGGGAAGCAATGGTGTATAAAATTCTTAAACAAGCTCCCTCCCAACGACGGTCCTTAGAGCTAAATGTTGTGTACACACGGACACAGAGTGCGGAATAATAGACTTCGGAGACTCGGAAGTGTGGGAGGGAAGAAGGGGGTGAGGAGTGAGAAATTAATGGGGTACGGTGTACATTATTCTGGTGATGGTTACATTAAAAGCCCAGACTTCCCCACTATGCAATATATCCACGTAACAAAACGGCACTCTTACTCCTTAGATTTATACACATGTAAAAAAAGAAATTATACTCTAATAAATGTATACTCAATGTTTGTTTGTAAAAAAAAAAAAAAAACAACAAAAAGAATAGTGCAAGGTTTTCCTGGCTATAGCTCCAGCGTCACTGCCGAGAAACCAAATTTGTTCAAATACAAGAAGATTGTCCCCAAGCTCACAAGAGCATGATGCATTTGTGCAGTTTTGAAATAAAACGCAATCGGGGCTCACGATTTCTGTAAGGTATCAGTACCAAAGCCCAGGCTCACGGAGGTTTTCTGGGCTGTTGCTGGAAGCGAGCGGAGACAGGATGGGTTCAGAAGTCCTACTTAACCCCGAGCTCACTGCTACAGGGCCGCGCCGAGACACAAATGCAACCGTTTTGTCCCAGCACTTGCCGGCAGTGGGGGAAACATTTACCCAGGGAGGGCTGGTGGGGCATTCCGTGGAAGGTAAGGATGCAGCCACGGGGCTCGCCCTGTGTCCGCAAAAACAGAGCGCCAGAGAGCAGTGCAAGAGCTACTTTTACAACTCAGGAAGTTGAGAAAATATTTTCTAAATGTTTAAAACTGACACTGAGTGACTTGATTTACTGGGCTTTTTTTTTTTTTTTTTTCCTAATTGAGAAGGAAATTGGTTGCCTAGTAGCAGATATTAGGTGACATGGAAATGCTCAGTCTATTGTGTTCTGCTTGGGATGTCTAGATGACCCAATGTTAACTTAACCTTCATTTGAATGAATATGCATCTCCTATAGGATGTATGATATACAGTATATACCATATGCACTAAAAGATAGTGGAGAGTTAAAAAACAAATCCCAAAACATCTGTACCCCCATAATATGCTGAAATAAAAATAAAAAATAAAAAATAAAAAATAAAAAAAAAAACCAAATCCCACATGGTTAACAGAAATGGTCTCTTTCTTGGTTGGATTCGGATCGCTTATTTCCACTCCATACTTCTCTCTCTTTCCCGGGTGTTTGACCATGAGTGCTCATTGATTTTAGAATCAGAACAAAAGACAAAAATCCGAATATATAATGTTTACCTACTTATCAATCTTGAAGATGCTTAAACTATCTCAGCAAAAATAAAGTCTGATTGTTTCTGGATGACAGGTTTTGGGTGGCTTTTTACTGTTTTTTAATATATTAATTTTTTTCTAAAATGACCGTGGATTCATTTTGTAATGGCAACAATAAAGTTATCTAAAAGGAAACAAAAACACATCTGGATTCAGCTGTACCTTAACGTGGTCCATCCCGGACTCCCCAGTTACATGAACAGATTTGTGTGTGCGTGGCATGTGGGTGTTGTACACACATGTATACATATACACATACATATAATTATAGTCATGTGTTGCTTATCGACAGGGATATGTTCTGAGAAATGTGTGAGGTGACTTTATCGCTGTGCAAACATCATCAGGTGTATTTACACAAACCGCGATGGTATAGCGTATTGTACACCCAAGCTATTCCGGTATAGCCTGTGGCTCCTGAGCTACAACCTGTACAGCAGGTCACCAACATGCAGGCAATCGTAACATGATAGTAAGTATTTGTTTATCTAAACGCACATACACATAGAAAAGGTACAGCAAAAATACGGTTTTAGAATCTTATGGGACCACCATCATCGTTATGTGCCGTCTGTCATTGACCGAAATGTCATTACATGGTGGATGACTGTGCACATAGTTATATAGTTTATTAATTAATAGATATATTAATTACATATTTGCTAACCTATTTTGAATTGGGTTTTATAGTTGACAACAGAAAGAGCTCTGAGGAACACACGGTCGGAGCCCAGATCGGACTTTATCTTATTCCAAGCTCGTGTTCATCCCTAAGTCCCGCTCAGCTCGAGCTGAAGAACCCCCTTCGTCCGAGTCGTTTTTAATGGTTTTTAGCTTCCAAACGGGTTTTCGAAGAGAACAGTCCCAGCAGGTTTGACGGAGCGAGAGCGGCCTGCAGTGAGCGGGGAGAAGAGCCTTCCTGATTAAGTTACCAGCTGCCGAGAGAAGCGGACTGAGAGTGTTTTCTAAATAAGCCTCGCCGCCGCCTAACTGCGCAACCCTGCTTTATTTGTGCTTGTTAGCTCTGACCTCTCTCCCCTCGCCGGCACTCCATGGAGCACGCAGGACTAATTTGTCCAAACAAAACCCAACCGCTTGCAAGCCCAGGTGAAAGAGACATATTTAAATACATCTTTAAAGCCAAATAATGTGTGTGTGTGCAATATATACCTATATATATACGCGTGCACACACACACACGCACACACATATATATGTTATGAGAATGCTGTTCTTGTTTTACTGGCCTCAATTGGAGCGAGAAGACGGGGAGAGCAGATCTTGCTCAGGGCTGGTCCCCTGGCTATGTGGCCTTAGGTAAATTCCTTGCCTTCCTGAGCCTCTCAAATGGGTCGAGATGCTCTAGAGCTGTTCCCGCCCAGCACTGACTGGCATTTTCATCTCTCATGAGAAATGAGAACACCCGCGGCCATGCTGAGCATTCATGCATGTGTTCACTCGCTTCGTCCTACCCTTCATTCATTCATTCACTCATTCATTCATTCATCCATTCTGGCCCTCGAGTGAGCAAGCGAATTGCTGAGGCAGGACAGCAAGTGTAATCAGACAGACCTACAGCCAACTCCCCGCTCTGTGACCTGGGACGGCTCCACCGCAGTCCCGGAACCTGCTCTGCGAGGTGAGTACAGCGGGGCCACCCCCAAGTGCTGGGGAGAGGTGACCCACCTACAGGGCGGAATAAATACCCAGATCACACGAATTTCAGAGCCCCTGTTCATACTATTTCTTGTGTCAGAACTTGATCATACAAAGACTTTTGCTACCAGCCAAGATGGAGTAACAGGGCCTGGACTTACCCTCCCACCTGAAACAACTAAAACAAAACAAAACACACGGAACAATGGTTTTCAAGACACTGGACATCAGGCATCAAAGAACACTGATCCCAGAGACACAGCAAACCAAGGAGGGGAACCGCACGATTGTTGCCGCCTCCTACCTTGAGAGAGATTCCAGGCCACGACGTGGGGAGGGGGGACCCAGATATCTGAGCGTTCTCCTTGAATTGGGGAGGTAAGATTGGACGTTCAGGGTCGCCAAGGCCGCTACGGTAGTCAGAGCGGAGTACCAGAGGGAAGGAACTGTAAGACAGAGCTCAGGGGTTTGCAGAGGGTTCTCCCTGAGCGCTCAGCACGTGCTTGTGAAGAAATGAGCAGAGGCAGAGGGCAGGCAGCCCTTGAAGGCTTAGATCGTCTAGTATCCAAAAGTAATTCCCGTTCCATCGGGTGGAGCTCTCAGAAGGGGTGTGCCTCAGGAGTGGGGGATAATGGATCCTAGATCAAACGCTTCTCTGGTCCCACCTGGCGAAGCTTGAAAGCAAGAACTGAAAGGATCAGACTGTTTCCAGGTAACAACTGCATCTAGGAACAAAGCTCAAGAATATCGATAGACATATAAAAAACAAAACAAAACAAAAAAACGAAATTCAGCACTTCATAGTATAAAATTCACAATAGCTGACAGACAGCCAAAATATTACCAGGGATGCAAAGAAGTAGAAAAACAGAACCCATAAGAAGGAGAAAATCAATCAATTGAAACTAAGAAGGGCAAAAATATTAAGAGCTTTTATAACGATATTTCATAGGTTCAAGAAACTAGAGGAGAGATTAGACACATTAAATGGAAACATGGAAGATAGAAATGTTTTCGGAAATAAAAAGAAAATGATGACGTTTGAAATGAAAAATATACGGACTGGTATAAACAGAAGATTAGACACTGTAGTAGAAAAGATTAGTGAACTTGAAGACATAGATATAGAAAGTAACCAAATCAAACACACAGGAACAACAAGAATTACAAAATGGAACGAGCATTCCGAAGCTGTGAGACAACTTCAGGCAGCCTAAGGCTCACGTAACTGAAGGCTCTGAAGGAAGGAGGGGCAGAGAAAACATTTGCAGACGTTAGAACTGAAAATTCTCCAAATCTGATGAAAACTCAGATTTGAGAATCTCAACAAACTCCAAGCACAAGAAACAAACAAACAAGTAAAACCTATTGCAAGACAAATAATATCCAAATACCTACATTAATGATAAAGAAGGAATCTTTTTTTTTTGAGACAGAGTCTCACTGTGTTGCCTGGGCTAGAGTGCCGTGGCATCATCCTAGCTCACAGCAACCTCAAACTCCTGGGCTCAAGTGATCCTCCTGCCTCAGCCTCCCGACTAGCTGGGACTGCAGGCATGCGCCACCATGCCTGGCTA